>CAUJCB010000692.1:1500000-1502500 GCA_963082715.1 Harpalus rubripes
GTGTGCATGTGTGTGTGCATGTGTGTGCATGTGTGTGTGCGTGTGTGTGCATGTGTGTACATGTGTGTGCATGTGTGTGCATGTGTGTGCATGTGTGTGTGCATGTGTGTGTGCATGTGTGTGTGTGCATGTGTGTGTGCATGTGTGTGTGTGCATGTGTGTGCATGCGTGTGTGCATGTGCGTGTGCATGTGTGTGCATATGTGTGTGCATGTGTGTGCAGGTGTGTGTGCATGTGTGTGTGCATGTGTGTGCATGTGTGTGCATGTGTGTGCATGTGTGTGCATGTGTGTGTATGTGTGTGTGCATTTGTTGTGCATGTGTGTGTGCATGTGTGTGCATGTGTGTGCATGTGTGTGCATGTGTGTGCATGTGTGTGCATATGTGTGTGCATGTGTGTGCATATGTGTGTTCATGTGTGTGCATGTGTGTGTGCATGTGTGTGTGCATGTGTGTGCATGAGTGTGAGCATGTGTGTGCATGTGTGTGTGCATGTGAGTGTGCATGTGTGTGCATGTGTGTGCATGTGTGTGCATGTGTGTGCATGTGTGTGTACATGTGTGTGTGTGTATGTGTGTGTATGTGTGTGTGCATGTGTCTGCATGTGTGTGTGCATGTGTGTGCAAGTGTGTGCATGTGTGTGCATGTGTGTGTACATGTGTGTGCATGTGTGTGCATGTGTGTACATGTGTGTGCATGTGTGTGCATGTGTGTGTGCATGTGTGTGTGCATGTGTGTGTGCATGTGTGTGCATGAGTGTGTGCATGTGTGTGCATGTGTGTGTGCATTTGTGTGTGCATGTGTGTGCATGTGTGTGCATGTGTGTGTGCATGTGAGTGTGCATGTGTGTGTGCATGTGTGTGCATGTGTGTGCATATGTGTGTTCATGTGTGTGCATGTGTGTACATGTGTGTGTGCATGTGTGTGCATGTGTGTGCATGTGTGTGCATGTGTGTGCATGTGTGTGTACATGTGTGTGTGTGTATGTGTGTGTATGTGTGTGTGCATGTGTCTGCATGTGTGTGTGCATGTGTGTGCAAGTGTGTGCATGTGTGTACATGAGTGTGTGCATGTGTTTGCATGTGTGTTCATGTGTGTGCATGTGTGTGCATGTGTGTGCATGTGTGTGTGCATGTGTGTGTATGAGTGTGTGCATGTGTGTGTGCATGTGTGTGTGCATGTGTGTGCATGAGTGTGTGCATGTGTGTGCATGTGTGTGTGCATGTGTGTGTGCATGTGTGTGCATGTGTGTGTGCATGTGAGTGTGCATGTGTGTGTGCATGTGTGTGCATGTGTGTGCATATGTGTGTTCATGTGTGTGCATGTGTGTACATGTGTGTGTGCATGTGTTTGCATGTGTGTTCATGTGTGTACATGTGTGTGCATGTGTGTGTGCATGTGTGTGTGCATGTGTGTGCATGAGTGTGTGCATGTGTGTGCATGTGTGTGCATGTGTGTGTGCATGTGTGTGCATGAGTGTGCATGAGTGTGTGCAAGTGAATGTGCATGTGTGTGTGCATGTGTTTGCATGTGTGTTCATGTGTGTGCATGTGTGTGCATGTGTGTGCATGTGTGTGTGCATATGCGTGCATGTGCGTGTGCATGTGTGTGCATGTGTGTGCATGTGTGTGTACATGTGTGTGTGTATGTGTGTGTATGTGTGTGTGCATGTGTCTGCATGTTGTGTGCATGTGTGTGCATGTGTGTGCATGTGTGTGTGCATGTGTGTGCATATGTGTGTGCATATGTGTGTGCATGTGTGTGCATGTGTGTGAGCATGCGTGTGTGCATGTGTGTGCATGTGTGTGCATAATGTGTGCATATGTGTGTGCATGTGTGAGTATGTGTGCACATGTGTGTGCATGTGTGTGCATGTGTGTGTGCATGTGTGTTCATGTGTGTGTGCATGTATGTGCATGTGTGTGCATGTGTGTGCATGTGTGTGTGCATGTGTGTGCATGTGTGTGCATGTGTGTGCATGTGTGTGTGCATGTGTGTGCATGTGTGTGTGCATGTGTGTGTGCATGTTTGTGTACAAGTGTGTGTGCATGTGTGTGTGCATGTGTGTGCATGTGTGTGTGCATGTGTGTGTGCATGTATGTGTGTATGTGTGTGCATGTGTTTGTGTGCATGTGTGTGCATGTGTGTTCATGTGTGTGCATGTGTGCATGTGTGTGCATGTGTGTGCATGTGTGTGTGCATGTGTGTGTGCATGTGTGTGCATGTGTGTGCATTTGTGTGCATGTGTGTGTGCATGTGTGTTCATGTGTGTGTGCATGTATGTGCATGTGTGTGCATGTGTGTGCATGTGTGTGTGCATGTGTGTGCATGTGTGTGTGCATGTGTGTGTGCATGTATGTGTACAAGTGTGTGTGCATGTGTGTGCATGTGTGAGCATGTGTGTGCATGTGTGTGTGCATATGTGTGAGCATGTGTGTGCATGTGTGTGCATGTGTGTGCATGTGAGTGCATGTGTGTGCATATGTGTGTTCATGTGTGTG
>CAUJCB010000692.1:1507500-1512500 GCA_963082715.1 Harpalus rubripes
GTGTGCATGTGTGTGCATATGTGTGTTCATGTGTGTGCATGTGTGTGTGCATCTGTGTGTGCATGTGTGTGCATGAGTGTGTGCATGTGTGTGCATGTGTGTGTGCATGTGAGTGTGCATGTGTGTGCATGTGTGTGCATGTGTGTGCATGTGTGTGCATGTGTGTGCATGTGTGTGTACATGTGTGTGTGTGTATGTGTGTGTATGTGTGTGTGCATGTGTCTGCATGTGTGTGTGCATGTGTGTGCAAGTGTGTGCATGTGTGTGCATGTGTGTGTACATGTGTGTGCATGTGTGTGCATGTGTGTACATGTGTGTGCATGTGTGTGCATGTGTGTGTGCATGTGTGTGTGCATGTGTGTGTGCATGTGTGTGTGCATGTGTGTGTGCATGTGTGTGCATGAGTGTGTGCATGTGTGTGCATGTGTGTGTGCATGTGTGTGTGCATGTGTGTGCATGTGTGTGTGCATGTGAGTGTGCATGTGTGTGTGCATGTGTGTGCATGTGTGTGCATATGTGTGTTCATGTGTGTGCATGTGTGTACATGTGTGTGTGCATGTGTTTGCATGTGTGTTCATGTGTGTGCATGTGTGTGCATGCGTGTGTGCATGTGCGTGTGCATGTGTGTGCATATGTGTGTGCATGTGTGTGCAGGTGTGTGTGCATGTGTGTGTGCATGTGTGTGCATGTGTGTGCATGTGTGTGCATGTGTGTGCATGTGTGTGCATGTGTGTGCATGTGTGTGTGCATGTGTGTGTGTATGTGTGTGTGCATTTGTTGTGCATGTGTGTGTGCATGTGTGTGCATGTGTGTGTGCATGTGTGTGCATGTGTGTGCATGTGTGTGCATGTGTGTGCATGTGTGTGCATGTGTGTGCATATGTGTGTGCATGTGTGTGCATATGTGTGTTCATGTGTGTGCATGTGTGTGAGCATGTGTGTGTGCATGTGTGTGCATGAGTGTGTGCATGTGTGTGCATGTGTGTGTGCATGTGAGTGTGCATGTGTGTGCATGTGTGTGCATGTGTGTGCATGTGTGTGCATGTGTGTGTACATGTGTGTGTGTATGTGTGTGTATGTGTGTGTGCATGTGTCTGCATGTGTGTGTGCATGTGTGTGCAAGTGTGTGCATGTGTGTGCATGTGTGTGTGCATGTGAGTGCATGTGTGTGCATGTGTGTACATGTGTGTGCATGTGTGTGCATGTGTGTGTGCATGTGTGTGTGCATGTGTGTGTGCATGTGTGTGCATGAGTGTGTGCATGTGTGTGCATGTGTGTGTGCATGTGTGTGTGCATGTGTGTGCATGTGTGTGTGCATGTGAGTGTGCATGTGTGTGTGCATGTGTGTGCATGTGTGTGCATATGTGTGTTCATGTGTGTGCATGTGTGTACATGTGTGTGTGCATGTGTTTGCATGTGTGTTCATGTGTGTGCATGTGTGTGCATGTGTGTGCATGTGTGTGTGCATGTGTGTGTGCATGTGTGTGTGCATGTGTGTGTGCATGTGTGTGCATGAGTGTGTGCATGTGTGTGCATGTGTGTGTGCATGTGTGTGTGCATGTGTGTGCACGTGTGTGTGCATGTGAGTGTGCATGTGTGTGTGCATGTGTGTGCATGTGTGTGCATATGTGTGTTCATGTGTGTGCATGTGTGTACATGTGTGTGTGCATGTGTTTGCATGTGTGTTCATGTGTGTGCATGTGTGTGCATGTGTGTGTGCATGTGTGTGTGCATGTGTGTGCATGAGTGTGTGCATGTGTGTGCATGTGTGTGCATGTGTGTGTGCATGTGTGTGCATGAGTGTGCATGAGTGTGTGCAAGGGAATGTGCATGTGTGTGTGCATGTGTTTGCATGTGTGTTCATGTGTGTGCATGTGTGTGCATGTGTGTGCATGTGTGTGTGCATATGTGTGCATGTGTGTGTGCATGTGTGTGCATGTGTATGCATGTGTGTGTACATGTGTGTGTATGTGTGTGTATGTGTGTGTGCATGTGTCTGCATGTTGTGTGCATGTGTGTGCATGTGTGTGCATAATGTGTGCATATGAGTGTGCATGTGTGTGTATGTGTGCACATGTGTGTGCATGTGTGTGCATGTGTGTGTGCATGTGTGTTCATGTGTGTGTGCATGTATGTGCATGTGTGTGCATGTGTGTGCATGTGTGTGTGCATGTGTGTGCATGTGTGTGTGCATGTGTGTGTGCATGTATGTGTACATGTGTGTGTGCATGTGTGTGCATGTGTGTGCATGTGTGTGTGCATGTGTGTGTGCATGTGTGTGCATGTGTGTACATGTGTGTGCATGTGTGTGCATGTGTGTGTGCATGTGTGTGTGCATGTGTGTGTGCATATGTGTGCATGAGTGTGTTCATGTGTGTGCATGCGTGTGTGCATGTGCGTGTGCATGTGTGTGCATATGTGTGTGCATGTGTGTGCAGGTGTGTGTGCATGTGTGTGTGCATGTGTGTGCATGCGTGTGTGCATGTGTGTGTGCATGTGTGTGCATGTGTGTGTGCAGGTGTGTGTGTATGTGTGTGTGCATGTGTGTGTGCATGTGTGTGTTCATGTGTGTGTGCATGTGTGTGCATGTGTGTGCATGTGTGTGTGCGTGTGTGCATGTGTGTGTGCATGTGTGTGTGCATGTGTGTGTGCATGTGTGTGTGCGTGCGTGTGCATGTGTGTACATGTGTGTGCATGTGTGTGCATGTGTGTGTGCATGTGTGTGTGCATGTGTGTGTGCATGTGTGTGTGTGCATGTGTGTGTGCATGTGTGTGTTCATGTGTGTGTGCATGTGTGTGTGCAAGTGTGTGCATGTGTGTGTGTGTGCGTGTGTGCATGTGTGTGTGCATGTGTGTGTGCATGTGTGTTCATGTGTGTGTGCGTGTGTGTGCATGTGTGTACATGTGTGTGCATGTGTGTGCATGTGTGTGCATGTGTGTGTGCATGTGTGTGTGCATGTGTGTGTGTGCATGTGTGTGTGCATGTGTGTGTGTGCATGTGTGTGCATGCGTGTGTGCATGTGCGTGTGCATGTGTGTGCATGTGTGTGCATGTGTGTGCATGTGTGTGCATGTGTGTGCATGTGTGTGCATGTGTGTGTATGTGTGTGTGCATTTGTTGTGCATGTGTGTGTGCATGTGTGTGCATGTGTGTGTGCATGTGTGTGCATGTGTGTGCATGTGTGTGCATGTGTGTGCATATGTGTGTGCATGTGTGTGCATATGTGTGTTCATGTGTGTGCATGTGTGTGTGCATGTGTGTGTGCATGTGTGTGCATGAGTGTGTGCATGTGTGTGCATGTGTGTGTGCATGTGAGTGTGCATGTGTGTGCATGTGTGTGCATGTGTGTGCATGTGTGTGTACATGTGTGTGTGTATGTGTGTGTATGTGTGTGCATGTGTCTGCATGTGTGTGTGCATGTGTGTGCAAGTGTGTGCATGTGTGTGCATGTGTGTGTACATGTGTGTGCATGTGTGTGCATGTGTGTACATGTGTGTGCATGTGTGTGCATGTGTGTGTGCATGTGTGTGTGCATGTGTGGGTGCATGTGTGTGTGCATGTGTGTGCATGAGTGTGTGCATGTGTGTGCATGTGTGTGTGCATGTGTGTGTGCATGTGTGTGCATGTGTGTGCATGTGTGTGTGCATGTGAGTGTGCATGTGTGTGTGCATGTGTGTGCATGTGTGTGCATATGTGTGTTCATGTGTGTGCATGTGTGTACATGTGTGTGTGCATGTGTTTGCATGTGTGTTCATGTGTGTGCATGTGTGTGCATGTGTGTGCATGTGTGTGTGCATGTGTGTGTATGAGTGTGTGCATGTGTGTGTGCATGTGTGTGTGCATGTGTGTGCATGAGTGTGTGCATGTGTGTGCATGTGTGTGTGCATGTGTGTGTGCATGTGTGTGCATGTGTGTGTGCATGTGAGTGTGCATGTGTGTGTGCATGTGTGTGCATGTGCGTGCATATGTGTGTTCATGTGTGTGCATGTGTGTACATGTGTGTGTGCATGTGTTTGCATGTGTGTTCATGTGTGTGCATGTGTGTGCATGTGTGTGTGCATGTGTGTGTGCATGTGTGTGCATGAGTGTGTGCATGTGTGTGCATGTGTGTGCATGTGTGTGTGCATGTGTGTGCATGAGTGTGCATGAGTGTGTGCAAGTGAATGTGCATGTGTGTGTGCATGTGTTTGCATGTGTGTTCATGTGTGTGCATGTGTGTGCATGTGTGTGCATGTGTGTGTGCATATGCGTGCATGTGTGTGTGCATGTGTGTGCATGTGTGTGCATGTGTGTGTACATGTGTGTGTGTATGTGTGTGTGCATGTGTCTGCATGTTGTGTGCATGTGTGTGCATGTGTGTGCATGTGTGTGTGCATGTGTGTGCATATGTGTGTGCATATGTGTGTGCATGTGTGTGCATGTGTGTGAGCATGCGTGTGTGCATGTGTGTGCATGTGTGTGCATAATGTGTGCATATGTGTGTGCATGTGTGAGTATGTGTGCACATGTGTGTGCATGTGTGTGCATGTGTGTGTGCATGTGTGTTCATGTGTGTGTGCATGTATGTGCATGTGTGTGCATGTGTGTGTGCATGTGTGTGCATGTGTGTGTGCATGTGTGTGTGCATTTATGTGTACATGTGTGTGTGCATGTGTGAGCATGTGTGTGTGCATGTGTGTGTGCATGTGTGTGTGCATGTGTGTGCATGTGTGTGTGCATGTGTGTGTGCATGTATGTGTGTATGTGTGTGCATGTGTTTGTGTGCATGTGTGTGCATGTGTGTTCATGTGTGTGCATGTGTGCATGTGTGTGCATGTGTGCATGTGTGTGTGCATGTGTGTGTGCATGTGTGTGCATGTGTGTGCATTTGTGTGCATGTGTGTGTGCATGTGTGTTCATGTGTGTGTGCATGTATGTGCATGTGTGTGCATGTGTGTGCATGTGTGTGTGCATGTGTGTGCATGTGTGTGTGCATGTGTGTGTGCATGTATGTGTACATGT
>CAUJCB010000692.1:1525000-1527500 GCA_963082715.1 Harpalus rubripes
TGTGTGGGCATGTGTGTGTGCATGTGTGTGTGCATATGTGTGCATGAGTGTGTTCATGTGTGTGCATGTGTGTGTACATGTGTGTGCATGTGTGTGCATGTGTGTGCATGTGTGTGCATGTGTGTGCATGTGTGTGCATGTGTGTGTGTGTGCATGTGTGTGCATGTGTGTGCATGTGTGTGTGCATGTGTGTGCATGTGTGTGCATGTGTGTGTGCACCTGTGTACTTGTGTGTGCATGTGTGTGCATGAGTGTGCATGTGTGTGTGCATATGTGTGCATGTGTGTGTGCATGTGTGTGTGCATGTGTGTGCATGTGTGTGTGCATGTGAGTGCGCATGTGTGTGTGCATGTGTGTGCATGTGTGTGCATATGTGTGTTCATGTGTGTGCATGTGTGTACATGTGTGTGTGCATGTGTTTGCATGTGTGTTCATGTGTGTGCATGTGTGTGCATGTGTGTGTGCATGTGTGTGTGCATGTGTGTGCATGAGTGTGTGCATGTGTGTGCATGTGTGTGCATGTGTGTGTGCATGTGTGTGCATGAGTGTGCATGAGTGTGTGCAAGTGAATGTGCATGTGTGTGTGCATGTGTTTGCATGTGTGTTCATGTGTGTGTGCATGTGTGTGCATGTGTGTGCATGTGTGTGTGCATATGTGTGCATGTGTGTGTGCATGTGTGTGCATGTGTGTGCATGTGTGTGCATGTGTGTGTACATGTGTGTGTGTATGTGTGTGTATGTGTGTGTGCATGTGTCTGCATGTTGTGTGCATGTGTGTGCATGTGTGTGCATAATGTGTGCATATGTGTGTGCATGTGTGTGTATGTGTGCACATGTGTGTGCATGTGTGTGCATGTGTGTGTGCATGTGTGTTCATGTGTGTGTGCATGTATGTGCATGTGTGTGCATGTGTGTGCATGTGTGTGTGCATGTGTGTGCATGTGTGTGTGCATGTATGTGTGCATGTATGTGTACATGCGTGTGTGCATGTGTGTGCATGTGTGTGCATGTGTGTGTGCATGTGTGTGTGCATGTGTGTGCATGTGTGTACATGTGTGTGCATGTGTGTGCATGTGTGTGTGCATGTGTGTGTGCATGTGTGTGTGCATATGTGTGCATGAGTGTGTTCATGTGTGTGCATGCGTGTGTGCATGTGCGTGTGCATGTGTGTGCATATGTGTGTGCATGTGTGTGCAGGTGTGTGTGCATGTGTGTGTGCATGTGTGTGCATGCGTGTGTGCATGTGTGTGTGCATGTGTGTGCATGTGTGTGTGCAGGTGTGTGTGTATGTGTGTGCATGTGTGTGTGCATGTGTGTGTGCATGTGTGTGTGCATGTGTGTGCATGTGTGTGCATGTGTGTGTGCGTGTGTGCATGTGTGTGTGCATGTGTGTGTGCATGTGTGTGTGCGTGCGTGTGCATGTGTGTACATGTGTGTGCATGTGTGTGCATGTGTGTGTGCATGTGTGTGTGCATGTGTGTGTGCATGTGTGTGTGTGTGCATGTGTGTGCGCATGTGTGTGTGCATGTGTGCGTGCATGTGTGTGTGCATGTGTGTGTGCATGTGTGTGTGCAAGTGTGTGCATGTGTGTGTGCGTGTGTGCATGTGTGTGTGCATGTGTGTGTGCATGTGTGTGCATGTGTGTGTGCGTGTGTGTGCATGTGTGTACATGTGTGTGCATGTGTGTGCATGTGTGTGCATGTGTGTGTGCATGTGTGTGTGCATGTGTGTGTGTGCATGTGTGTGTGCATGTGTGTGTGTGCATGTGTGTGCATGCGTGTGTGCATGTGCGTGTGCATGTGTGTGCATATGTGTGTGCATGTGTGTGCAGGTGTGTGTGCATGTGTGTGTGCATGTGTGTGCATGTGTGTGCATGTGTGTGCATGTGTGTGCATGTGTGTGTATGTGTGTGTGCATTTGTTGTGCATGTGTGTGTGCATGTGTGTGCATGTGTGAGCATGTGTGTGCATGTGTGTGCATGTGTGTGCATATGTGTGTGCATGTGTGTGCATATGTGTGTTCATGTGTGTGCATGTGTGTGTGCATGTGTGTGTGCATGTGTGTGCATGAGTGTGAGCATGTGTGTGCATGTGTGTGTGCATGTGAGTGTGCATGTGTGTGCATGTGTGTGCATGTGTGTGCATGTGTGTGCATGTGTGTGCATGTGTGTGTACATGTGTGTGTGTGTGTATGTGTGTGAATGTGTGTGTGCATGTGTCTGCATGTGTGTGTGCATGTGTGTGCAAGTGTGTGCATGTGTGTGCATGTGTGTGTACATGTGTGTGCATGTGTGTGCATGTGTGTACATGTGTGTGCATGTGTGTGCATGTGTGTGTGCATGTGTGTGTGCATGTGTGTGTGCATGTGTGTGCATGAGTGTGTGCATGTGTGTGCATGTGTGTGTGCATTTGTGTGTGCATGTGTGTGCATGTGTGTGCATGTGTGTGTGCATGTGAGTGTGCATGTGTGTGTGCATGTGTGTGCATGTGTGTGCATATGT
>CAUJCB010000692.1:1537500-1542500 GCA_963082715.1 Harpalus rubripes
TGTGTGCATGTGTGTGCATGTGTGTGCATGTGTGTGTACATGTGTGTGTATGTGTGTGTATGTGTGTGTGCATGTGTCTGCATGTTGTGTGCATGTGTGTGCATGTGTGTGCATAATGTGTGCATATGTGTGTGCATGTGTGTGTATGTGTGCACATGTGTGTGCATGTGTGTGCATGTGTGTGTGCATGTGTGTTCATGTGTGTGTGCATGTATGTGCATGTGTGTGCATGTGTGTGCGTGTGTGTGTGCATGTGTGTGCATGTGTGGGTGCATGTGTGTGTGCATGTATGTGTACATGCGTGTGTGCATGTGTGTGCATGTGTGTGCATGTGTGTGCATGTGTGTGTGCATGTGTGTGTGCATGTGTGTGCATGTGTGTACATGTGTGTGAATGTGTGTGCATGTGTGTGTGCATGTGTGTGTGCATATGTATGCATGAGTGTGTTCATGTGTGTGCATGCGTGTGTGCATGTGCGTGTGCATGTGTGTGCATATGTGTGTGCATGTGTGTGCAGGTGTGTGTGCATGTGTGTGTGCATGTGTGTGCATGCGTGTGTGCATGTGTGTGTGCATGTGTGTGCATGTGTGTGTGCAGGTGTGTGTGTATGTGTGTGCATGTGTGTGTGCATGTGTGTGTGCATGTGTGTGTGCATGTGTGTGCATGTGTGTGCATGTGTGTGTGCGTGTGTGCATGTGTGTGTGCATGTGTGTGTGCATGTGTGTGTGCATGTGTGTGTGCGTGCGTGTGCATGTGTGTACATGTGTGTGCATGTGTGTGCATGTGTGTGCATGTGTGTGTGCATGTGTGTGTGCATGTGTGTGTGTGTGCATGTGTGTGCGCATGTGTGTGTGCATGTGTGCGTGCATGTGTGTGTGCATGTGTGTGTGCATGTGTGTGTGCAAGTGTGTGCATGTGTGTGTGCGTGTGTGCATGTGTGTGTGCATGTGTGTGTGCATGTGTGTGCATGTGTGTGTGCGTGTGTGTGCATGTGTGTACATGTGTGTGCATGTGTGTGCATGTGTGTGCATGTGTGTGTGCATGTGTGTGTGCATGTGTGTGTGTGCATGTGTGTGTGCATGTGTGTGTGTGCATGTGTGTGTGCATGTGTGTGTGTGCATGTGTGTGTGCATGTGTGTGCATATGTGTGTGCATGTGTGTGCAGGTGTGTGTGTATGTGTATGTGCATGTGTGTGCATGTGTGTGCATGTGTGTGCATGTGTGTGCATGTGTGTGCATGTGTGTGCATGTGTGTGCATGTGTGTGTGTATGTGTGTGTGCATTTGTTGTGCATGTGTGTGTGCATGTGTGTGCATGTGTGTGTGCATGTGTGTGCATGTGTGTGCATGTGTGTGCATGTGTGTGCATATGTGTGTGCATGTGTGTGCATATGTGTGTTCATGTGTGTGCATGTGTGTGTGCATGTGTGTGTGCATGTGTGTGCATAAGTGTGAGCATGTGTGTGCATGTGTGTGTGCATGTGAGTGTGCATGTGTGTGCATGTGTGTGCATGTGTGTGCATGTGTGTGCATGTGTGTGTACATGTGTGTGTGTGTATGTGTGTGTATGTGTGTGTGCATGTGTCTGCATGTGTGTGTGCATGTGTGTGCAAGTGTGTGCATGTGTGTGCATGTGTGTGTACATGTGTGTGCATGTGTGTGCATGTGTGTACATGTGTGTGCATGTGTGTGCATGTGTGTGTGCATGTGTGTGTGCATGTGTGTGTGCATGTGTGTGTGCATGTGTGTGCATGAGTGTGTGCATGTGTGTGCATGTGTGTGTGCATGTGTGTGTGCATGTGTGTGCATGTGTGTGCATGTGTGTGCATGTGTGTGTGCATGTGAGTGTGCATGTGTGTGTGCATGTGTGTGCATGTGTGTGCATATGTGTGTTCATGTGTGTGCATGTGTGTACATGTGTGTGTGCATGTGTTTGCATGTGTGTGCATGTGTGTGCATGTGTGTGTGCATGTGTGTGTATGAGTGTGTGTGCATGTGTGTGTATGAGTGTGTGCATGTGTGTGTGCATGTGTGTGTGCATGTGTGTGCATGAGTGTGTGCATGTGTGTGCATGTGTGTGTGCATGTGTGTGTGCATGTGTGTGCATGTGTGTGTGCATGTGAGTGTGCATGTGTGTGTGCATGTGTGTGCATGTGTGTGCATATGTGTGTTCATGTGTGTGCATGTGTGTACATGTGTGTGTGCATGTGTTTGCATGTGTGTTCATGTGTGTACATGTGTGTGCATGTGTGTGTGTGCATGTGTGTGCATGAGTGTGTGCATGTGTGTGCATGTGTGTGCATGTGTGTGTGCATGTGTGTGCATGAGTGTGCATGAGTGTGTGCAAGTGAATGTGCATGTGTGTGTGCATGTGTTTGCATGTGTGTTCATGTGTGTGCATGTGTGTGCATGTGTGTGCATGTGTGTGTGCATATGCGTGCATGTGTGTGTGCATGTGTTTGCATGTGTGTGCATGTGTGTGTACATGTGTGTGTGTATGTGTGTGTATGTGTGTGTGCATGTGTCTGCATGTTGTGTGCATGTGTGTGCATGTGTGTGTGCATGTGTGTGCATGTGTGTGTGCAGGTGTGTGTGTATGTGTGTGCATGTGTGTGTGCATGTGTGTGTGCATGTGTGTGTGCATGTGTGTGCATGTGTGTGCATGTGTGTGTGCGTGTGTGCATGTGTGTGTGCATGTGTGTGTGCATGTGTGTGTGCATGTGTGTGTGCGTGCGTGTGCATGTGTGTACATGTGTGTGCATGTGTGTGCATGTGTGTGCATGTGTGTGTGCATGTGTGTGTGCATGTGTGTGTGTGTGCATGTGTGTGCGCATGTGTGTGTGCATGTGTGCGTGCATGTGTGTGTGCATGTGTGTGTGCATGTGTGTGTGCAAGTGTGTGCATGTGTGTGTGCGTGTGTGCATGTGTGTGTGCATGTGTGTGTGCATGTGTGTGCATGTGTGTGTGCGTGTGTGTGCATGTGTGTACATGTGTGTGCATGTGTGTGCATGTGTGTGCATGTGTGTGTGCATGTGTGTGTGCATGTGTGTGTGTGCATGTGTGTGTGCATGTGTGTGTGTGCATGTGTGTGTGCATGTGTGTGTGTGCATGTGTGTGTGCATGTGTGTGCATATGTGTGTGCATGTGTGTGCAGGTGTGTGTGTATGTGTATGTGCATGTGTGTGCATGTGTGTGCATGTGTGTGCATGTGTGTGCATGTGTGTGCATGTGTGTGCATGTGTGTGCATGTGTGTGTGTATGTGTGTGTGCATTTGTTGTGCATGTGTGTGTGCATGTGTGTGCATGTGTGTGTGCATGTGTGTGCATGTGTGTGCATGTGTGTGCATGTGTGTGCATATGTGTGTGCATGTGTGTGCATATGTGTGTTCATGTGTGTGCATGTGTGTGTGCATGTGTGTGTGCATGTGTGTGCATAAGTGTGAGCATGTGTGTGCATGTGTGTGTGCATGTGAGTGTGCATGTGTGTGCATGTGTGTGCATGTGTGTGCATGTGTGTGCATGTGTGTGTACATGTGTGTGTGTGTATGTGTGTGTATGTGTGTGTGCATGTGTCTGCATGTGTGTGTGCATGTGTGTGCAAGTGTGTGCATGTGTGTGCATGTGTGTGTACATGTGTGTGCATGTGTGTGCATGTGTGTACATGTGTGTGCATGTGTGTGCATGTGTGTGTGCATGTGTGTGTGCATGTGTGTGTGCATGTGTGTGTGCATGTGTGTGCATGAGTGTGTGCATGTGTGTGCATGTGTGTGTGCATGTGTGTGTGCATGTGTGTGCATGTGTGTGCATGTGTGTGCATGTGTGTGTGCATGTGAGTGTGCATGTGTGTGTGCATGTGTGTGCATGTGTGTGCATATGTGTGTTCATGTGTGTGCATGTGTGTACATGTGTGTGTGCATGTGTTTGCATGTGTGTGCATGTGTGTGCATGTGTGTGTGCATGTGTGTGTATGAGTGTGTGTGCATGTGTGTGTATGAGTGTGTGCATGTGTGTGTGCATGTGTGTGTGCATGTGTGTGCATGAGTGTGTGCATGTGTGTGCATGTGTGTGTGCATGTGTGTGTGCATGTGTGTGCATGTGTGTGTGCATGTGAGTGTGCATGTGTGTGTGCATGTGTGTGCATGTGTGTGCATATGTGTGTTCATGTGTGTGCATGTGTGTACATGTGTGTGTGCATGTGTTTGCATGTGTGTTCATGTGTGTACATGTGTGTGCATGTGTGTGTGTGCATGTGTGTGCATGAGTGTGTGCATGTGTGTGCATGTGTGTGCATGTGTGTGTGCATGTGTGTGCATGAGTGTGCATGAGTGTGTGCAAGTGAATGTGCATGTGTGTGTGCATGTGTTTGCATGTGTGTTCATGTGTGTGCATGTGTGTGCATGTGTGTGCATGTGTGTGTGCATATGCGTGCATGTGTGTGTGCATGTGTGTGCATGTGTGTGCATGTGTGTGTACATGTGTGTGTGTATGTGTGTGTATGTGTGTGTGCATGTGTCTGCATGTTGTGTGCATGTGTGTGCATGTGTGTGCATGTGTGTGCATGTGTGTGCGCATGTGTGTGCATATGTGTGTGCATATGTGTGTGCATGTGTGTGCATGTGTGTGAGCATGCGTGTGTGCATGTGTGTGCATGTGTGTGCATAATGTGTGCATATGTGTGTGCATGTGTGAGTATGTGTGCACATGTGTGTGCATGTGTGTGCATGTGTGTGTGCATGTGTGTTCATGTGTGTGTGCATGTATGTGCATGTGTGTGCATGTGTGTGCATGTGTGTGTGCATGTGTGTGCATGTGTGTGTGCATGTGTGTGTGCATGTATGTGTACATGTGTGTGTGCATGTGTGAGCATGTGTGTGTGCATGTGTGTGTGCATGTGTGCGTGCATGTGTGTGCATGTGTGTGTGCATGTGTGTGTGCATGTATGTGTGTATGTGTGTGCATGTGTTTGTGTGCATGTGTGTGCATGTGTGTTCATGTGTGTGC
>CAUJCB010000692.1:1547500-1555000 GCA_963082715.1 Harpalus rubripes
TGTGTGCATGTGTGTGCATATGTGTGTTCATGTGTGTGCATGTGTGTACATGTGTGTGTGCATGTGTTTGCATGTGTGTTCATGTGTGTGCATGTGTGTGTGCATGTGTGTGTGCATGTGTGTGCATGAGTGTGTGCATGTGTGTGCATGTGTGTGCATGTGTGTGTGCATGTGTGTGCATGAGTGTGCATGAGTGTGTGCAAGTGAATGTGCATGTGTGTGTGCATGTGTTTGCATGTGTGTTCATGTGTGTGCATGTGTGTGCATGTGTGTGCATGTGTGTGCATGTGTGTGTGCATATGTGTGCATGTGTGTGTGCATGTGTGTGCATGTGTGTGCATGTGTGTGTACATGTGTGTGTGTATGTGTGTGTATGTGTGTGTGCATGTGTCTGCATGTTGTGTGCATGTGTGTGCATGTGTGTGCATAATGTGTGCATATGTGTGTGCATGTGTGTGTATGTGTATGTGTGCACATGTGTGTGCATGTGTGTGCATGTGTGTGTGTGTGCATGTGTGTTCATGTGTGTGTGCATGTATGTGCATGTGTGTGCATGTGTGTGCATGTGTGTGTGCATGTGTGTGCATGTGTGTGTGCATGTGTGTGTGCATGTATGTGTACATGTGTGTGTGCATGTGTGTGCATGTGTGTGCATGTGTGTGCATGTGTGTGTGCATGTGTGTGTGCATGTGTGTGCATTTGTGTACATGTGTGTGCATGTGTGTGCATGTGTGTGTGCATGTGTGTGTGCATGTGTGTGTGCATATGTGTGCATGAGTGTGTTCATGTGTGTGCATGCGTGTGTGCATGTGCGTGTGCATGTGTGTGCATGTGTGTGTGCATGTGTGTGCATGTGTGTGCATGTGTGTGCATGTGCGTGCATGTGTGTGCATGTGTGTGCATGTGTGTGCATGCGTGTGTACATGTGTGTGTGTATGTGTGTGTATGTGTGTGCATGTGTCTGCATGTGTGTGTGCATGTGTGTGCAAGTGTGTGCATGTGAGTGCATGTGTGTGTGCATGTGTGTGTGCATGTGTGTGCATGTGTGTACATGTGTGTGCATGTGTGTGTGCATGTGTGTGTGCATGTGTGTGTGCATGTGTGTGCATGTGTGTGCATGTGTGTGCATGTGTGTGTGCATGTGTGTGCATGTGTGTGCATGTGTGTGTGCATGTGAGTGTGCATGTGTGTGTGCATGTGTGTGCATGTGAGTGCATATGTGTGTTCATGTGTGTGCCTGTGTGTACATGTGTATGTGCATGTGTGTGTGCATGTGTGTGTGCATGTGTGTTCATGTGTGTACATGTGTGTGCATGTGTGTGTGCATGTGTGTGTGCATGTGTGTGTGCATGTGTGTGCATGTGTGTGCATGTGTGTGCATGTGTGCATGTGTGTGTGCATGTGTGTGTGCATGTGTGTTCATGTGTGTGCATGTGTGTGTGCATGTGTGTGTGCATGTGTGTGCATGAGTGTGTGCATGTGTGTGCATGTATGTGTGCATGTGTGTGTGCATGTGTGTGCATGTGTGTGCATGTGTGTGCATGTGTGTGTACATGTGTGTGTGTATGTGTGTGTATGTGTGTGCATGTGTCTGCATGTGTGTGTGCATATGTGTGTGCATGTGTGTGCATGTGTGTGAGCATGCGTGTGTGCATGTGTGCATGTGTGTGTGCATGTGTGTGTGCATGTGTGTGTGCTTGTGTGTGGATGTGTTTGCATGTGTGTACATGTGTGTGCATGTGTGTGTGCATGTGTCTGCATGTGTGTGTGCATGTGTCTGCATGTGTGTGTGCATGTGTGTGTGCATGTGTGTGTGCATGTTTGTGCATGTGTGTGCATGTGTGTGTGCATGTGTGTGTGCATGTGTGTGTGCATGTGTGTGTGCATGTGTGTGTGCGTGCGTGTGCATGTGTGTACATGTGTGTGCATGTGTGTGCATGTGTGTGTGCATGTGTGTGTGCTTGTGTGTGTGTGCATGTGTGTGCGCATGTGTGTGTGCATGTGTGCGTGCATGTGTGTGTGCATGTGTGTGTGCATGTGTGTGTGCAAGTGTGTGCATGTGTGTGTGCGTGTGTGCATGTGTGTGTGCATGTGTGTGTGCATGTGTGTGCATGTGTGTGTGCGTGTGTGTGCATGTGTGTACATGTGTGTGCATGTGTGTGCATGTGTGTGTGCATGTGTGTGTGCATGTGTGTGTGCATGTGTGTGTGCATGTGTGTGTGTGCATGTGTGTGCATGCGTGTGTGCATGTGCGTGTGCATGTGTGTGCAGGTGTGTGTGCATGTGTGTGTGCATGTGTGTGCATGTGTGTGCATGTGTGTGCATGTGTGTGCATGTGTGTGCATGTGTGTGCATGTGTGTGTGCATGTGTGTGTGTATGTGTGTGTGCATTTGTTGTGCATGTGTGTGTGCATGTGTGTGCATGTGTGTGTGCATGTGTGTGCATGTGTGTGCATGTGTGTGCATGTGTGTGCATATGTGTGTGCATGTGTGTGCATATGTGTGTTCATGTGTGTGCATGTGTGTGTGCATGTGTGTGTGCATGTGTGTGCATGAGTGTGTGCATGTGTGTGCATGTGTGTGTGCATGTGAGTGTGCATGTGTGTGCATGTGTGTGCATGTGTGTGCATGTGTGTGCATGTGTGTGCATGTGTGTGTACATGTGTGTGTGTATGTGTGTGTATGTGTGTGTGCATGTGTCTGCATGTGTGTGTGCATGTGTGTGCAAGTGTGTGCATGTGTGTGCATGTGTGTGTGCATGTGTGTGCATGTGTGTGCATATGTATGTTCATGTGTGTGCATGTGTGTACATGTGTGTGTGCATGTGTTTGCATGTGTGTTCATGTGTGTGCATGTGTGTGTGCATGTGTGTGTGCATGTGTGTGCATGAGTGTGTGCATGTGTGTGCATGTGTGTGCATGTGTGTGTGCATGTGTGTGCATGAGTGTGCATGAGTGTGTGCAAGTGAATGTGCATGTGTGTGTGCATGTGTTTGCATGTGTGTTCATGTGTGTGCATGTGTGTGCATGTGTGTGCATGTGTGTGCATGTGTGTGTGCATATGTGTGCATGTGTGTGTGCATGTGTGTGCATGTGTGTGCATGTGTGTGTACATGTGTGTGTGTATGTGTGTGTATGTGTGTGTGCATGTGTCTGCATGTTGTGTGCATGTGTGTGCATGTGTGTGCATAATGTGTGCATATGTGTGTGCATGTGTGTGTATGTGTATGTGTGCACATGTGTGTGCATGTGTGTGCATGTGTGTGTGTGTGCATGTGTGTTCATGTGTGTGTGCATGTATGTGCATGTGTGTGCATGTGTGTGCATGTGTGTGTGCATGTGTGTGCATGTGTGTGTGCATGTGTGTGTGCATGTATGTGTACATGTGTGTGTGCATGTGTGTGCATGTGTGTGCATGTGTGTGCATGTGTGTGTGCATGTGTGTGTGCATGTGTGTGCATTTGTGTACATGTGTGTGCATGTGTGTGCATGTGTGTGTGCATGTGTGTGTGCATGTGTGTGTGCATATGTGTGCATGAGTGTGTTCATGTGTGTGCATGCGTGTGTGCATGTGCGTGTGCATGTGTGTGCATGTGTGTGTGCATGTGTGTGCATGTGTGTGCATGTGTGTGCATGTGCGTGCATGTGTGTGCATGTGTGTGCATGTGTGCATGTGTGTGTGCATGTGTGTGCATGTGTGTGCATGTGTGTGCATGTGTGTGCATGTGTGTGCATGTGTGCATGTGTGTGTGCATGTGTGTGCATGTGTGTGCATGTGTGTGCATGTGTGTGCATGTGTGTGTGCATGTGTGTGTGCATGTGTGTGCATTTGTGTACATGTGTGTGCATGTGTGTGCATGTGTGTGTGCATGTGTGTGTGCATGTGTGTGTGCATATGTGTGCATGAGTGTGTTCATGTGTGTGCATGCGTGTGTGCATGTGCGTGTGCATGTGTGTGCATGTGTGTGTGCATGTGTGTGCATGTGTGTGCATGTGTGTGCATGTGCGTGCATGTGTGTGCATGTGTGTGCATGTGTGTGCATGCGTGTGTACATGTGTGTGTGTATGTGTGTGTATGTGTGTGCATGTGTCTGCATGTGTGTGTGCATGTGTGTGCAAGTGTGTGCATGTGAGTGCATGTGTGTGTGCATGTGTGTGTGCATGTGTGTGCATGTGTGTACATGTGTGTGCATGTGTGTGTGCATGTGTGTGTGCATGTGTGTGTGCATGTGTGTGCATGTGTGTGCATGTGTGTGCATGTGTGTGTGCATGTGTGTGCATGTGTGTGCATGTGTGTGTGCATGTGAGTGTGCATGTGTGTGTGCATGTGTGTGCATGTGAGTGCATATGTGTGTTCATGTGTGTGCCTGTGTGTACATGTGTATGTGCATGTGTGTGTGCATGTGTGTGTGCATGTGTGTTCATGTGTGTACATGTGTGTGCATGTGTGTGTGCATGTGTGTGTGCATGTGTGTGTGCATGTGTGTGCATGTGTGTGCATGTGTGTGCATGTGTGCATGTGTGTGTGCATGTGTGTGTGCATGTGTGTTCATGTGTGTGCATGTGTGTGTGCATGTGTGTGTGCATGTGTGTGCATGAGTGTGTGCATGTGTGTGCATGTATGTGTGCATGTGTGTGTGCATGTGTGTGCATGTGTGTGCATGTGTGTGCATGTGTGTGTACATGTGTGTGTGTATGTGTGTGTATGTGTGTGCATGTGTCTGCATGTGTGTGTGCATATGTGTGTGCATGTGTGTGCATGTGTGTGAGCATGCGTGTGTGCATGTGTGCATGTGTGTGTGCATGTGTGTGTGCATGTGTGTGTGCTTGTGTGTGGATGTGTTTGCATGTGTGTACATGTGTGTGCATGTGTGTGTGCATGTGTCTGCATGTGTGTGTGCATGTGTCTGCATGTGTGTGTGCATGTGTGTGTGCATGTGTGTGTGCATGTTTGTGCATGTGTGTGCATGTGTGTGTGCATGTGTGTGTGCATGTGTGTGTGCATGTGTGTGTGCATGTGTGTGTGCGTGCGTGTGCATGTGTGTACATGTGTGTGCATGTGTGTGCATGTGTGTGTGCATGTGTGTGTGCTTGTGTGTGTGTGCATGTGTGTGCGCATGTGTGTGTGCATGTGTGCGTGCATGTGTGTGTGCATGTGTGTGTGCATGTGTGTGTGCAAGTGTGTGCATGTGTGTGTGCGTGTGTGCATGTGTGTGTGCATGTGTGTGTGCATGTGTGTGCATGTGTGTGTGCGTGTGTGTGCATGTGTGTACATGTGTGTGCATGTGTGTGCATGTGTGTGTGCATGTGTGTGTGCATGTGTGTGTGCATGTGTGTGTGCATGTGTGTGTGTGCATGTGTGTGCATGCGTGTGTGCATGTGCGTGTGCATGTGTGTGCAGGTGTGTGTGCATGTGTGTGTGCATGTGTGTGCATGTGTGTGCATGTGTGTGCATGTGTGTGCATGTGTGTGCATGTGTGTGCATGTGTGTGTGCATGTGTGTGTGTATGTGTGTGTGCATTTGTTGTGCATGTGTGTGTGCATGTGTGTGCATGTGTGTGTGCATGTGTGTGCATGTGTGTGCATGTGTGTGCATGTGTGTGCATATGTGTGTGCATGTGTGTGCATATGTGTGTTCATGTGTGTGCATGTGTGTGTGCATGTGTGTGTGCATGTGTGTGCATGAGTGTGTGCATGTGTGTGCATGTGTGTGTGCATGTGAGTGTGCATGTGTGTGCATGTGTGTGCATGTGTGTGCATGTGTGTGCATGTGTGTGCATGTGTGTGTACATGTGTGTGTGTATGTGTGTGTATGTGTGTGTGCATGTGTCTGCATGTGTGTGTGCATGTGTGTGCAAGTGTGTGCATGTGTGTGCATGTGTGTGTGCATGTGTGTGCATGTGTGTGCATATGTATGTTCATGTGTGTGCATGTGTGTACATGTGTGTGTGCATGTGTTTGCATGTGTGTTCATGTGTGTGCATGTGTGTGTGCATGTGTGTGTGCATGTGTGTGCATGAGTGTGTGCATGTGTGTGCATGTGTGTGCATGTGTGTGTGCATGTGTGTGCATGAGTGTGCATGAGTGTGTGCAAGTGAATGTGCATGTGTGTGTGCATGTGTTTGCATGTGTGTTCATGTGTGTGCATGTGTGTGCATGTGTGTGCATGTGTGTGCATGTGTGTGTGCATATGTGTGCATGTGTGTGTGCATGTGTGTGCATGTGTGTGCATGTGTGTGTACATGTGTGTGTGTATGTGTGTGTATGTGTGTGTGCATGTGTCTGCATGTTGTGTGCATGTGTGTGCATGTGTGTGCATAATGTGTGCATATGTGTGTGCATGTGTGTGTATGTGTATGTGTGCACATGTGTGTGCATGTGTGTGCATGTGTGTGTGTGTGCATGTGTGTTCATGTGTGTGTGCATGTATGTGCATGTGTGTGCATGTGTGTGCATGTGTGTGTGCATGTGTGTGCATGTGTGTGTGCATGTGTGTGTGCATGTATGTGTACATGTGTGTGTGCATGTGTGTGCATGTGTGTGCATGTGTGTGCATGTGTGTGTGCATGTGTGTGTGCATGTGTGTGCATTTGTGTACATGTGTGTGCATGTGTGTGCATGTGTGTGTGCATGTGTGTGTGCATGTGTGTGTGCATATGTGTGCATGAGTGTGTTCATGTGTGTGCATGCGTGTGTGCATGTGCGTGTGCATGTGTGTGCATGTGTGTGTGCATGTGTGTGCATGTGTGTGCATGTGTGTGCATGTGCGTGCATGTGTGTGCATGTGTGTGCATGTGTGCATGTGTGTGTGCATGTGTGTGCATGTGTGTGCATGTGTGTGCATGTGTGTGCATATGTGTGTTCATGTGTGTGCATGTGTGTGTGCATTTGTGTGTGCATGTGTGTGCATGAGTGTGTGCATGTGTGTGCATGTATGTGTGCATGTGTGTGTGCATGTGTGTGCATGTGTGTGCATGTGTGTGCATGTGTGTGCATGCGTGTGTACATGTGTGTGTGTATGTGTGTGTATGTGTGTGCATGTGTCTGCATGTGTGTGTGCATGTGTGTGCAAGTGTGTGCATGTGAGTGCATGTGTGTGTGCATGTGTGTGTGCATGTGTGTGCATGTGTGTACATGTGTGTGCATGTGTGTGTGCATGTGTGTGTGCATGTGTGTGTGCATGTGTGTGCATGTGTGTGCATGTGTGTGCATGTGTGTGTGCATGTGTGTGCATGTGTGTGCATGTGTGTGTGCATGTGAGTGTGCATGTGTGTGTGCATGTGTGTGCATGTGAGTGCATATGTGTGTTCATGTGTGTGCCTGTGTGTACATGTGTATGTGCATGTGTGTGTGCATGTGTGTGTGCATGTGTGTTCATGTGTGTACATGTGTGTGCATGTGTGTGTGCATGTGTGTGTGCATGTGTGTGTGCATGTGTGTGCATGTGTGTGCATGTGTGTGCATGTGTGCATGTGTGTGTGCATGTGTGTGTGCATGTGTG
>CAUJCB010000692.1:1565000-1567500 GCA_963082715.1 Harpalus rubripes
GTGTGCATGTGTGTGTGCATGTGTGTGTGCATGTGTGTGCGCATGTGTGTGTGCATGTGTGCGTGCATGTGTGTGTGCATGTGTGTGTGCATGTGTGTGTGCAAGTGTGTGCATGTGTGTGTGCGTGTGTGCATGTGTGTGTGCATGTGTGTGTGCATGTGTGTGCATGTGTGTGTGCGTGTGTGCGCATGTGTGTACATGTGTGTGCATGTGTGTGCATGTGTGTGTGCATATGTGTGCATGAGTGTGTTCATGTGTGTGCATGCGTGTGTGCATGTGCGTGTGCATGTGTGTGCATATGTGTGTGCATGTGTGTGCAGGTGTGTGTGCATGTGTGTGTGCATGTGTGTGCATGCGTGTGTGCATGTGTGTGTGCATGTGTGTGCATGTGTGTGTGCATGTGTGTGTGCAGGTGTGTGTGTATGTGTGTGTGCATGTGTGTGTGCATGTGTGTGTGCATGTGTGTGCATGTGTGTGCATGTGTGTGTGCGTGTGTGCATGTGTGTGTGCATGTGTGTGTGCATGTGTGTGTGCATGTGTGTGTGCGTGCGTGTGCATGTGTGTACATGTGTGTGCATGTGTGTGCATGTGTGTGTGCATGTGTGTGTGCATGTGTGTGTGGATGTGTGTGCGCATGTGTGTGTGCATGTGTGCGTGCATGTGTGTGTGCATGTGTGTGTGCATGTGTGTGTGCAAGTGTGTGCATGTGTGTGTGCGTGTGTGCATGTGTGTGTGCATGTGTGTGTGCATGTGTGTGTGCGTGTGTGTGCATGTGTGTACATGTGTGTGCATGTGTGTGCATGTGTGTGCATGTGTGTGTGCATGTGTGTGTGCATGTGTGTGTGTGCATGTGTGTGTGCATGTGTGTGTGTGCATGTGTGTGCATGCGTGTGTGCATGTGCGTGTGCATGTGTGTGCATATGTGCGTGCATGTGTGTGCAGTTGTGTGTGCATGTGTGTGTGCATGTGTGTGCATGTGTGTGCATGTGTGTGCATGTGTGTGCATGTGTGTGCATGTGTGTGCATGTGTGTGTGTATGTGTGTGTGCATTTGTTGTGCATGTGTGTGTGCATGTGTGTGCATGTGTGTGTGCATGTGTGTGCATGTGTGTGCATGTGTGTGCATGTGTGTGCATATGTGTGTGCATGTGTGTGCATATGTGTGTTTATGTGTGTGCATGTGTGTGTGCATGTGTGTGTGCATGTGTGTGCATGAGTGTGTGCATGTGTGTGCATGTGTGTGCATGTGTGTGTGCATGTGAGTGTGCATGTGTGTGCATGTGTGTGCATGTGTGTGCATGTGTGTGCATGTGTGTGCATGTGTGTGTACATGTGTGTGTGTGTATGTGTGTGTATGTGTGTGTGCATGTGTCTGCATGTGTGTGTGCATGTGTGTGCAAGTGTGTGCATGTGTGTGCATGTGTGTGTACATGTGTGTGCATGTGTGTGCATGTGTGTACATGTGTGTGCATGTGTGTGCATGTGTGTGTGCATGTGTGTGTGAATGTGTGTGTGCATGTGTGTGTGCATGTGTGTGCATGAGTGTGTGCATGTGTGTGCATGTGTGTGTGCATGTGTGTGTGCATGTGTGTGCATGTGTGTGCATGTGTGTGTGCATGTGAGTGTGCATGTGTGTGTGCATGTGTGTGAATGTGTGTGCATATGTGTGTTCATGTGTGTGCATGTGTGTACATGTGTGTGTGCATGTGTTTGCATGTGTGTTCATGTGTGTGCATGTGTGTGCATGTGTGTGCATGTGTGTGTGCATGTGTGTGTATGAGTGTGTGCATGTGTGTGTGCATGTGTGTGTGCATGTGTGTGCATGAGTGTGTGCATGTGTGTGCATGTGTGTGTGCATGTGTGTGTGCATGTGTGTGCATGTGTTTGTGCATGTGAGTGTGCATGTGTGTGTGCATGTGTGTGCATGTGTGTGCATATGTGTGTTCATGTGTGTGCATGTGTGTACATGTGTGTGTGCATGTGTTTGCATGTGTGTGCATGTGTGTGCATGTGTGTGCATGTGTGTGTGCATGTGTGTGTGCATGTGTGTGCATGAGTGTGTGCATGTGTGTGCATGTGTGTGCATGTGTGTGTGCATGTGTGTGCATGAGTGTGCATGAGTGTGTGCAAGTGAATGTGCATGTGTGTGTGCATGTGTTTGCATGTGTGTTCATGTGTGTGCATGTGTGTGCATGTGTGTGCATGTGTGTGCATGTGTGTGTGCATATGCGTGCATGTGTGTGTGCATGTGTGTGCATGTGTGTGCATGTGTGTGTACATGTGTGTGTGTATGTGTGTGTATGTGTGTGTGCATGTGTCTGCATGTTGTGTGCATGTGTGTGCATGTGTGTGCATGTGTGTGTGCATATGTGTGTGCATGTGTGTGCATGTGTGTGAGCATGCGTGTGTGCATGTGTGTGCATGTGTGTGCATAATGTGTGCATATGTGTGTGCATGTGTGAGTATGTGTGCACATGTGTGTGCATGTGTGTGCATGTGTG
>CAUJCB010000692.1:1592500-1602500 GCA_963082715.1 Harpalus rubripes
ATTGTAAAATGGGTTCCAAATGAGTGAATTGTATTCTAGATGTGGTCTAACTAAGGTATTGTATAACAGATTGTATGATTTGATATGGGTGAAAGACTTTGTTGTTCTTATTATGAATCCCAGCATTTTTATAGATTTCTTGATTATAAAGTCAACATGTTCATTGAATAATAATTTATGATTAAATATTATTCCAAGATCTCGCACAGATGTTTTCGATTCTAATGATTCATTGTTAACAAAGTAATTGAAAATAATTTTACCATGGTTTCTAGTGAAGCTTACAGAATGACATTTTTTAACATTTAAGGAGAGGTCATTTTCTTTACAATAGTTACAAAGGTTGTTCAGATCTGATTGTAGTTTTCGGCAGTCCTCAAGATTGTCTATAGGCCTAAAGAACTTTAAGTCATCCGCGAATAAAAGGCATTTGCTATTTTGAAAACAATCTGATATGGAATTTACATATAGGTTAAAGAGTAAAGGGCCCAGATGACCGCCTTGCGGCACTCCCGAAGAAACATCTATTTCTCTAGAACAATGACCTCCCAATACAACAATTTGTGACCGATTTCTTAAATAAGAATCTATCCATCGTAATAAGGATCCATGTATACCATATTTGCCTAATTTGTCGATTAATTTATCATGATTCACTCGATCAAACGCTTTAGTAAAGTCGGTGTATATAACATCTACTTGTTTCCGTTTATCCATATTTTCAGCTAAATACTGAGTAAAAGGAACCAAGTTTGTAGTTACTGACTTACCAGAGCAAAAACCATGTTGTTCAGGTATAATAATTGTCTCAATATCTGATTTAATATTTTTCACAATTAGTAATTCAAAAATTTTTGCGAATACCGATTGTTTAGATATAGGTCGATAATTTGTCACGTCATTTTTATCACCCGATTTAAAAATAGGAGTGACATGCACTAATTTCCACTGATGTGGAAATACACCAGACGACAATGATTTGTTCAATATAATATAAAGTGGTTTAGCTAAATAATTTGCACATGTTTTAACAAATTTAGGGTGAATGTTATCAGGGCCAACTCCTTTTGTTATGTCGATATTAGAGAGATGATCTAAGATCGTTTCTTCACTCAAATACAAGCGTCCGAGATTCAAAATTGAGTTTAATTCTGAGCTATCGGTATGAACTGAGTTTTGAGCTGAATTTGTTGATGAGGTAGATATGAAAACAGATTTAAAGAAATCGGCAAATAAATTACATATATCAGGACCATTTTGACCTTCACAATCATTATAATGTACTACATTAGGTACACCATTGTTCAGTTTAGTAGTCTTTACATGATTCCAAAAAGCTTTGATATTAGTATGCATATTACATTCTATTTTATTTATATACTCATTATAATTTGATTTGATCATTTGTTTAGATCTTTCCCTCAATACTACAAATGAATTGTGGTCAGATATATTTTTATATCGCTTCCATTTTTTAAAGAACTTATTTTTCTCTTTAATGATTTTAATTAAAGGTTTTGAAAACCAGGGAGGAAATTTGTTATGTTTCATATTTTTAAGTGGCACAAAACTGCAAAATAAAGAATTGAGAATATTATAAAATATTTCTACATCAATATTAACGTCATTGTTTATTAGTACTTTATCCCAATTTATACAAGATAATTTATAAACTAATTCTTCGTAATCACATGTATTAAAATCAAATTTTTGTACTGGTTTGAATTGCAAAGTTTTATTTCCAATTTGCATTGGAAGTGATATTTGTAGAGGTGGATGATGATTGTCAATTGGTTTAACAAGGCCATCGCACAATTCAACTTCAATATTAGTAGTACTGAGGATTAGATCCAAAATTCTCATATTTATGTTATACCTATTGTTGTATTGCTCAAGGTTATTTAAATTTAACATATTAATTAAATTTAGGTTTGTAACGGATCTTCTTAAAAGTATAGGTTCACAATGTGTTGCGTTGTTCTGAGTCCAGTTTATGAAAGGTAAATTATAATCACCTGATATTAAATATATATCAGTCGGATTCAATGACATTGTTTCACTTATTTTTTCAAAATGATTTTCATAAATGGTATCACTTGATTGAGGAGGGATGTAGGCACAACACAAATGAATTTTTACATTGTTTTTAAACACTGTGACCCAGATATCTTCTGCAAGCGAACACCACTGCATTTGCTGTTTGGACTTGAGTCTTTTTGACACAGCAATTAGGACTCCGCCACCATCACTTTTAATTCCTAAAGTTCTGTCACGCCTGTATACTATGTATCTATTTAAATCACATACTTCTGAATCCATGATAGAGTCATTTAACCAAGTTTCGGTTAACAGGATAATGTCATAGTTGTTTGCAGCTACTTCATTGTATAAATTTAATAAATTTGTTTTTACCCCGCGAACATTTTGATAGAAAATATTTAACATTAAGATTAAGTAATTAATTTAGTTTGTTATTTATAAAAGTCTGAGACTGTTTATTTTATTTTTTTAATATCATTATCGGAATTTATTATTATGACTGGAGAGGTTTCGTTTTTACGGACAAATATTTTAGAATTTTTGACCCACACAAATTTATAGGCCTTTTCTTTACTTTTATCTTTAGCTAGTTTAAGTAAAATTTTATTTGCAGGACTCAAGTGGTCATTAACATATATATTTTTACTTTCGGTGAAATTTATGTTGTTTGTGTTAAGATTATTAAATTTGCGGGCAGAGGCAACAAAGTTGTTTTTTTTAATTCTTGAAACAAATCGTGCGACAATATTTTTCGGTTCTCGATTAGCAGTAGCATTTTGATTAAAACGAGAAACTCTGTGATAGGCATCTAGATCATTTTCCGATATTTTACACCCAATTACATTCCCAATCGATTCTATAATTGTACCTATATTTTCATTAGGTTTTTCCGGGATTCCAACAATTTCAATATTATTAATTCTTGATCTGTTTTCAAGTTCTCTTATTTGGTTTTTAATGATTTTACATTCTTCTTGCAGTGGTTCAATAAGACAAATTTTTTCAGAATGTGATTTCAGAGTAGCTTCGAAATCCTCGATTTTGTTAGAGCAAAATTCTACTGACCTTTGTAGATCCTCTGTTGTCTTCTGCAATATGTCTAGCTTAGCCATCACATCAAGGAGCGTTATCTTCTTCTTTGGATTGGATAAACTGGTTAATTCATCTTCATCTTCACCAGAGGAATTTCCACCACAGTCATCACATACCCATTTAAAATTATTTGATGAGGTTACTACTTGCTGCACTAATGCCGAGTTTTTTAAGCATGTAAAATGAAAAAAATTTTTACAGGCACTGGTACAACGAACGCCAGGTTTAAGTCGTGTTTGTTTACTACTGCAGATTTTGCAGGTGCTACTCATCTTCGCCGACAATAGTTAACGTGTTTAATTAAAATTTGAGCAAATTTTGTTGAGAATACGTATGAAATGATATTATTTTGCACGAATTATTTTAAATATCTTCGCACTGATATCAATACCGATATTCACAAGTTACAAAACAAAGCTGCTGATATTTATGCACTATATGCACTAAATTTTATTATAAAACGGCTTACACTTCTACTAAAATATTGAAAAATTCAGAGAGAAAAAAATACACGTGTGTAACACAATGACTTCACAACTATACTGTGTGTGTGCATGTGTATGTGCATGTGTGTGTGCATGTGTATGTGCATGTGTGTGTGCATGTGTGTGCGCATGTGTGCGCATGTGTGTGCATGTGTGTGTGCATGTGTGTGTGCATGTGTGTGCATGTGTGTGCGCATGTGTGCGCATGTGTGCGCATGTGTGTGCATGTGTGTGCATGTGTGTGTGTGTGCATGTGTGTGTGCATGTGTGTGCATGTGTGTGCATGTGTGTGTGCATGTGTGTGCATGTGTGTGCATGTGTGTGTGCATGTGTGTGCATGTGTGTGCATGTGTGTGTGCATGTGTGTACGCATGTGTGTGCATATGTGTGCATGTGTGTGTGTGCATGTATGTGTGTGCATGTGTGTGTGCATGTGTGTGCATGTGTGTGGGCATGTGTGTGTGCATGTGTGTGCATGTGTGTGCATGTGTGAGCATGAGTGAGCATGTGTGTGCATGTGTGTGTGCTTGTGTGTTTGCATGTTTGCATGTGTGCATGTGTGTGCATGTGTGTGTGCATGTGTGTGCATGTGTGTGTGCATGTGTGTGTGCATGTGTGTGTGCATGTGTGTGTGCATGTGTGTGCATGTGTGTGTGCAGGTGTGTATGTATGTGTGTGTGCATGTGTGTGTGCATGTGTGTGTGCATGTGTGTGCATGTGTGTGCATGTGTGTGCATGTGTGTGTGCGTGTGTGCATGTGTGTGCATGTGTGTGCATGTGTGCATGTGTGTGCATGTGTCTGCATGTGTGTGTGCATGTGTGTACGCATGTGTGTGCATGTGTGCGCATGTGTGTGCATGTGTGTGCATGTGTGTGTGTGCATGTGTGTGTGCATGTGTGTGCATGTGTGTGCATGTGTGTGTGCATGTGTGTGTGCATGTGTGTGCATGTGTGTGTGCATGTGTGTGCATGTGTGTGCATGTGTGTGTGCATGTGTGTACGCATGTGTGTGCATATGTGTGCATGTGTGTGTGTGCATGTATGTGTGTGCATGTGTGTGTGCATGTGTGTGCATGTGTGTGGGCATGTGTGTGTGCATGTGTGTGCATGTGTGTGTGCATGTGTGTGCATGTGTGAGCATGAGTGAGCATGTGTGTGCATGTGTGTGTGCTTGTGTGTTTGCATGTTTGCATGTGTGCATGTGTGTGCATGTGTGTGTGCATGTGTGTGCATGTGTGTGTGCATGTGTGTGTGCATGTGTGTGTGCATGTGTGTGCATGTGTGTGCATGTGTGTGTGCAGGTGTGTATGTATGTGTGTGTGCATGTGTGTGTGCATGTGTGTGTGCATGTGTGTGTGCATGTGTGTGCATGTGTGTGCATGTGTGTGTGCGTGTGTGCATGTGTGTGCATGTGTGTGCATGTGTGCATGTGTGTGCATGTGTCTGCATGTGTGTGTGCATGTGTGTACGCATGTGTGTGCATGTGTGTGCATGTGTGTGCATGTGTGTGCATGTGTCTGCATGTGTGTGTGCATGTGTGTGTGCATGTGTGTGCATGTGTGTGCATGTGTGTGTGCATGTGTGTGTGTGTATGTGTGTGAATGTGTTTGTGTGCATGTGTGTGCATGTGTGTTCATGTGTGTGCATGTGTGTGCATGTGTGTGCATGTGTGTGTGCATGTGTGTGTACATGTGTGTGTGTATGTGTGTGCATGTGTTTGTGTGCATCTGTGTGCATGTGTGTTCATGTGTGTGCATGTGTGTGCATGTGTGTGCATGTGTGTGCATGTGTGTGCATATGTGTGTGCATGTGTGTGTGCATGTGTCTGCATGTGTGTGCATGTGTGTGTGCATGTGTGTGTGCATGTGTGTGTGCATGTGTGTGCATGTGTGTGCATGTGTGTGCATGTGTGTGGACATGTGTGTGTGTATGTGTGTGTATGTGTGTGTGCATGTGTCTGCATGTCTGTGTGCATGTGTGTGCAAGTGTGTGCATGTGTGTGCATGTGTGTGTGCATGTGTGTGTGCATGTGTGTGTGCATGTGTGTCTGCATTTGTGTGTGCATGTGTGTGCATGTGTGTGCATGTGTGTACATGTGTGTGTGCATGTGAGTGTGCATGTGTGTGCATGTGTGTGCATATGTGTGTGCATGCGTGTGTTCATGTGTGTGTGTGCAGGTGTGCATGTGTGTGCATGTTTGTGCACGTGTGCATGTGTGTGTATGTGTGTGTGCATGTGTGTGTGCATGTGTGTGTGCATGTGTGCATGTGTGTGCATGTGTGTATGCATGTTTGTGCACATGTGCATGTGTGTGTATGTGTGTGTGCATGTGTGTGTGCATGTGTGTGCATGTGTGTGTGCATGTGTGTGCATGTGTGTGTGCATGTGTGTGTGCATGTGTGTGTGCATGAGTATGTGTGCGTGTGTGTGCACGTGTGTGCATGTGTGTGCAAGTGTGTGTGCATGTGTGTGTGCATGTGTGTGCATGTGTGTGTGCATGTGTGTGTGCATGTGTGTTTGCATGTGTGTGCATGTGTGTGTGCATGTGTGTGCATGTGTGTGCATGTGTGTGTGCATGTGTGTACGCATGTGTGTGCATGTGTGTGCATGTGTGTGCATGTTTGTGCATGTGTGTGCATGTGTGTGCATGTGTGTGCTTGTGTGTGCATGTGTCTGCATGTGTGTGTGCATGTGTGTGTGCATGTGTGTGTGCATGTGTGTGTGCATGTGTGTGTGGATGTGTGTGTGTATGTGCGTGCATGTGTTTGTGTGCATGTGTGTGCATGTGTGTGCATGTGTGTGCATGTGTGTGTGCATTTGTGTGTGCATGTGTGTGTGCATGTGTGTGTGAATGTGTGTGTGCACCTGTGTACATGTGTGTGCATGTGTGTGTGCTTATGTGTGCATGTGTGTGTGCATGTGTGTGCATGTGTGTGCATGTGTGTGCATGTGTGTGTACATGTGTGTGTATGTGTGTGCATATGTGTGTGCATGTGTCTGCATGTGTGTGTGCATGTGTGTGCATGTGTGTGTGTGCATGTGTATGTACATGTGTGTGTGCATGTGTGTGCGCATGTGTGCGCATGTGTGTGCATGTGTGTGTGCATGTGTGTGTGCATGTGTGTGCATGTGTGTGCGCATGTGTGCGCATGTGTGCGCATGTGTGTGCATGTGTGTGCATGTGTGTGTGTGTGCATGTGTGTGTGCATGTGTGTGCATGTGTGTGCATGTGTGTGTGCATGTGTGTGTGCATGTGTGTGCATGTGTGTGTGCATGTGTGTGCATGTGTGTGCATGTGTGTGTGCATGTGTGTACGCATGTGTGTGCATATGTGTGCATGTGTGTGTGTGCATGTATGTGTGTGCATGTGTGTGTGCATGTGTGTGCATGTGTGTGGGCATGTGTGTGTGCATGTGTGTGCATGTGAGTGTGCATGTGTGTGCATGTGTGAGCATGAGTGAGCATGTGTGTGCATGTGTGTGTGCTTGTGTGTTTGCATGTTTGCATGTGTGCATGTGTGTGCATGTGTGTGTGCATGTGTGTGCATGTGTGTGTGCATGTGTGTGTGCATGTGTGTGTGCATGTGTGTGTGCATGTGTGTGCATGTGTGTGTGCAGGTGTGTATGTATGTGTGTGTGCATGTGTGTGTGCATGTGTGTGTGCATGTGTGTGTGCATGTGTGTGCATGTGTGTGCATGTGTGTGTGCGTGTGTGCATGTGTGTGCATGTGTGTGCATGTGTGCATGTGTGTGCATGTGTCTGCATGTGTGTGTGCATGTGTGTACGCATGTGTGTGCATGTGTGTGCATGTGTGTGCATGTGTGTGCATGTGTCTGCATGTGTGTGTGCATGTGTGTGTGCATGTGTGTGCATGTGTGTGTGCATGTGTGTGTGCATGTGTGTGTGTGTATGTGTGTGAATGTGTTTGTGTGCATGTGTGTGCATGTGTGTTCATGTGTGTGCATGTGTGTGCATGTGTGTGCATGTGTGTGTGCATGTGTGTGTACATGTGTGTGTGTATGTGTGTGCATGTGTTTGTGTGCATCTGTGTGCATGTGTGTTCATGTGTGTGCATGTGTGCATGTGTGTGCATGTGTGTGTGTGCATGTGTGTGCATGTGTGTGTGCATGTGTGTGTGCATGTATGTGTACATGTGTGTGTGCATGTGTGTGCATGTGTGAGCATGTGTGTGTGCATGTGTGTGTGCATGTGTGTGTGCATGTGTGTGCATGTGTGTGTGCATGTGTGTGTGCATGTGTGTGTGTATGTGTGTGCATGTGTTTGTGTGCATGTGTGTGCATGTGTGTGCATGTGTGTGCATGTGTGTGCATGTGTGTGCATATGTGTGTGCATGTGTGTGTGCATGTGTCTGCATGTGTGTGTGTGCATGTGTGTGCATGAGTGTGTGCATGTGTGTGTGCATGTTTGTGCATGAGTGTGTGCATGTGTGTGCATGTGTGTGCATGTGTGTGTGCATGTGTGTGCATGTGTGTGCATGTGTGTGCATGTGTGTGTACATGTGTGTGTGTATGTGTGTGTATGTGTGTGTGCATGTGTCTGCATGTCTGTGTGCATGTGTGTGCAAGTGTGTGCATGTGTGTGTGCATGTGTGTGTGCATGTGTGTGTGCATGTGTGTCTGCATATGTGTGTGCATGTGTGTGCATGTGTGTGCATGTGTGTACATGTGTGTGTGCATGTGAGTGTGCATGTGTGTGCATGTGTGTGCATATGTGTGTGCATGCGTGTGTTCATGTGTGTGTGTGCAGGTGTGCATGTGTGTGCATGTTTGTGCACGTGTGCATGTGTGTGTATGTGTGTGTGCATGTGTGTGTGCATGTGTGTGTGTGCATGTGTGCATGTGTGTGCATGTGTGTATGTATGTTTGTGCACATGTGCATGTGTGTGTATGTGTGTGTGCATGTGTGTGTGCATGTGTGTGCATGTGTGTGTGCATGTGTGTGCATGTGTGTGTGCATGTGTGTGTGCATGTGTGTGTGCATGAGTATGTGTGCGTGTGTGTGCACGTGTGTGCATGTGTGTGTGCATGTGTGTGCATGTGTGTGTGCATGTGTGTGCATGTGTGTGTGCATGTGTGTGTGCATGTGTGTTTGCATTTGTGTGCATGTATGTGTGCATGCGTGTGCATGTGTGTGCATGTGTGTGTGCATGTGTGTACGCATGTGTGTGCATGTGTGTGCATGTGTGTGCATGTTTGTGCATGTGTGTGCATGTGTGTGCATGTGTGTGCTTGTGTGTGCATGTGTCTGCATGTGTGTGTGCATGTGTGTGTGCATGTGTGTGTGCATGTGTGTGTGCATGTGTGTGTGCATGTGTGTGTGGATGTGTGTGTGTATGTGTGTGCATGTGTTTGTGTGCATGTGTGTGCATGTGTGTGCATGTGTGTGCATGTGTGTGTGCATTTGTGTGTGCATGTGTGTGTGCATGTGTGTGTGAATGTGTGTGTGCACCTGTGTACATGTGTGTGCATGTGTGTGTGCTTATGTGTGCATTTGTGTACATGTGTGTGCGTGTGTGTGCATGTGTGTGCATGTGTGTGTACATGTGTGTGTATGTGTGTGCATATGTATGTGCATGTGTCTGCATGTGTGTGTGCATGTGTGTGCATGTGTGTGTGCATGTGTATGTGCATGTGTGTGTGCATGTGTGTGCGCATGTGTGCGCATGTGTGTGCATGTGTGTGTGCATGTGTGTGTGCATGTGTGTGCATGTGTGTGCGCATGTGTGCGCATGTGTGCGCATGTGTGTGCATGTGTGTGCATGTGTGTGTGTGCATGTGTGTGTGCATGTGTGTGCATGTGTGTGCATGTGTGTGCATGTGTGTGCATGTGTGTGTGCATGTGTGTGTGCATGTGTGTGCATGTGTGTGTGCATGTGTGTGCATGTGTGTACATGTGTGTGTGCATGTGTGTGTGTGCATGTGTGTGTGCATGTGTGTGCATGTGTGTGGGCATGTGTGTGTGCATGTGTGTGCATGTGTGTGTGCATGTGTGAGCATGAGTGAGCATGTGTGTGCATGTGTGTGTGCTTGTGTGTTTGCATGTGTTTGCATGTGTGCATGTGTGTGCATGTGTGTGTGCATGTGTGTGCATGTGTGTGTGCATGTGTGTGTGCATGTGTGTGTGCATGTGTGTGTGCATGTGTGTGCATGTGTTTGCATGTGTATGCATGTGTGTGCATGTGTGTGCATGTGTGTGTGCATGTGTGTGCATGTGTGTGCATTTGTGTGTGCATGTGTGTACGTTAGTGTGTGCATGTGTGTGCATGTGTGTGCATGTGTGCATGTGTGTGCATGTGTCTGCATGTGTGTGTGCATGTGTGTACGCATGTGTGTGCATGTGTGTGCATGTGTGTGCATGTGTGT
>CAUJCB010000692.1:1625000-1632500 GCA_963082715.1 Harpalus rubripes
GCATGTGTGTGCATGTGTGTGAGCATGCGTGTGTGCATGTGTGCATGTGTGTGTGCATGTGTGTGTGCATGTGTGTGTGCTTGTGTGTGGATGTGTTTGCATGTGTGTACATGTGTGTGCATGTGTGTGTGCATGTGTCTGCATGTGTGTGTGCATGTGTCTGCATGTGTGTGTGCATGTGTGTGTGCATGTGTGTGTGCATGTGTGTGCATGTGTGTGCATGTGTGTGTGCATGTGTGTGTGCATGTGTGTGTGCATGTGTGTGTGCATGTGTGGGTGCGTGCGTGTGCATGTGTGTACATGTGTGTGCATGTGTGTTCATGTGTGTGTGCATGTGTGTGTGCATGTGTGTGTGCATGTGTGTGTGTGCATGTGTGCGTGCATGTGTGTGTGCATGTGTGTGTGCATGTGTGTGTGCAAGTGTGTGCATGTGTGTGTGCGTGTGTGCATGTGTGTGTGCATGTGTGTGTGCATGTGTGTGCATGTGTGTGTGCGTGTGTGTGCATGTGTGTACATGTGTGTGCATGTGTGTGCATGTGTGTGTGCATGTGTGTGTGCATGTGTGTGTGCATGTGTGTGTGTGCATGTGTGTGCATGCGTGTGTGCATGTGCGTGTGCATGTGTGTGCATATGTGTGTGCATGTGTGTGCAGGTGTGTGTGCATGTGTGTGTGCATGTGTGTGCATGTGTGTGCATGTGTGTGCATGTGTGTGCATGTGTGTGCATGTGTGTGCATGTGTGTGCATGTGTGTGTGCATGTGTGTGTGTATGTGTGTGTGCATTTGTTGTGCATGTGTGTGTGCGTGTGTGTGCATGTGTGTGTGCATGTGTGTGCATGTGTGTGCATGTGTGTGCATGTGTGTGCATATGTGTGTGCATGTGTGTGCATATGTGTGTTCATGTGTGTGCATGTGTGTGTGCATGTGTGTGTGCATGTGTGTGCATGAGTGTGTGCATGTGTGTGCATGTGTGTGTGCATGTGAGTGTGCATGTGTGTGCATGTGTGTGCATGTGTGTGTACATGTGTGTGTGTGTATGTGTGTGTATGTGTGTGTGCATGTGTCTGCATGTGTGTGTGCATGTGTGTGCAAGTGTGTGCATGTGTGTGCAAGTGTGTGCATGTGTGTGCATGTGTGTGTGCATGTGTGTGCATGTGTGTGCATGTGTGTACATGTGTGTGCATGTGTGTGCATGTGTGTGCATGTGTGTGTGCATGTGTGTGTGCATGTGTGTGCATGAGTGTGTGCATGTGTGTGCATGTGTGTGTGCATGTGTGTGTGCATGTGTGTGCATGTGTGTGCATGTGTGTGTGCATGTGAGTGTGCATGTGTGTGTGCATGTGTGTGCATGTGTGTGCATATGTGTGTTCATGTGTGTGCATGTGTGTACATGTGTGTGTGCATGTGTTTGCATGTGTGTTCATGTGTGTGCATGTGTGTGCATGTGTGTGCATGTGTGTGTGCATGTGTGTGTGCATGTGTGTGTGCATGTGTGTGCATGTGTGTGTGCATGTGTGTGTGCATGTGTGTGTGCATGTGTGTGTGCATGTGTGTGCATGTGTGTGTGCATGTGAGTGTGCATGTGTGTGTGCATGTGTGTGCATGTGTGTGCATATGTGTGTTCATGTGTGTGCATGTGTGTACATGTGTGTGTGCATGTGTTTGCATGTGTGTTCATGTGTGTGCATGTGTGTGTGCATGTGTGTGTGCATGTGTGTGCATGAGTGTGTGCATGTGTGTGCATGTGTGTGCATGTGTGTGTGCATGTGTGTGCATGAGTGTGCATGAGTGTGTGCAAGTGAATGTGCATGTGTGTGTGCATGTGTTTGCATGTGTGTTCATGTGTGTGCATGTGTGTGCATGTGTGTGCATGTGTGTGTGCATATGTGTGCATGTGTGTGTGCATGTGTGTGCATGTGTGTGCATGTGTGTGTACATGTGTGTGTGTATGTGTGTGTATTTGTGTGTGCATGTGTCTGCATGTTGTGTGCATGTGTGTGCATGTGTGTGCATGTGTGTGCATAATGTGTGCATATGTGTGTGCATGTGTGTGTATGTGTGCACATGTGTGTGCATGTGTGTGCATGTGTGTGTGCATGTGTGTTCATGTGTGTGTGCATGTATGTGCATGTGTGTGCATGTGTGCGCATGTGTGTGTGCATGTGTGTGCATGTGTGTGTGCATGTGTGTGTGCATGTGTGTGCAAGTGTGTGCATGTGTGTGTGCATGTGTGTGCATGTGTGTGCATGTGTGTATGCATGTGTGTGCATATGTGTGTGCATATGTGTGTGCATGTGTGTGCATGTGTGTGAGCATGCGTGTGTGCATGTGTGCATGTGTGTGTGCATGTGTGTGTGCATGTGTGTGTGCTTGTGTGTGGATGTGTTTGCATGTGTGTACATGTGTGTGCATGTGTGTGTGCATGTGTCTGCATGTGTGTGTGCATGTGTCTGCATGTGTGTGTGCATGTGTGTGTGCATGTGTGTGTGCATGTGTGTGCATGTGTGTGCATGTGTGTGTGCATGTGTGTGTGCATGTGTGTGTGCATGTGTGTGTGCATGTGTGTGTGCGTGCGTGTGCATGTGTGTACATGTGTGTGCATGTGTGTTCATGTGTGTGTGCATGTGTGTGTGCATGTGTGTGTGCATGTGTGTGTGTGCATGTGTGCGTGCATGTGTGTGTGCATGTGTGTGTGCATGTGTGTGTGCAAGTGTGTGCATGTGTGTGTGCGTGTGTGCATGTGTGTGTGCATGTGTGTGTTCATGTGTGTGCATGTGTGTGTGCGTGTGTGTGCATGTGTGTACATGTGTGTGCATGTGTGTGCATGTGTGTGTGCATGTGTGTGTGCATGTGTGTGTGCATGTGTGTGTGCATGTGTGTGTGTGCATGTGTGTGCATGCGTGTGTGCATGTGCGTGTGCATGTGTGTGCATATGTGTGTGCATGTGTGTGCAGGTGTGTGTGCATGTGTGTGTGCATGTGTGTGCATGTGTGTGCATGTGTGTGCATGTGTGTGCATGTGTGTGCATGTGTGTGCATGTGTGTGCATGTGTGTGCATGTGTGTGTGCATGTGTGTGTGTATGTGTGTGTGCATTTGTTGTGCATGTGTGTGTGCATGTGTGTGCATGTGTGTGTGCATGTGTGTGCATGTGTGTGCATGTGTGTGCATATGTGTGTGCATGTGTGTGCATATGTGTGTTCATGTGTGTGCATGTGTGTGTGCATGTGTGTGTGCATGTGTGTGCATGAGTGTGTGCATGTGTGTGCATGTGTGTGTGCATGTGAGTGTGCATGTGTGTGCATGTGTGTGCATGTGTGTGTACATGTGTGTGTGTGTATGTGTGTGTATGTGTGTGTGCATGTGTCTGCATGTGTGTGTGCATGTGTGTGCAAGTGTGTGCATGTGTGTGCAAGTGTGTGCATGTGTGTGCATGTGTGTGTGCATGTGTGTGCATGTGTGTGCATGTGTGTACATGTGTGTGCATGTGTGTGCATGTGTGTGCATGTGTGTGTGCATGTGTGTGTGCATGTGTGTGCATGAGTGTGTGCATGTGTGTGCATGTGTGTGTGCATGTGTGTGTGCATGTGTGTGCATGTGTGTGCATGTGTGTGTGCATGTGAGTGTGCATGTGTGTGTGCATGTGTGTGCATGTGTGTGCATATGTGTGTTCATGTGTGTGCATGTGTGTACATGTGTGTGTGCATGTGTTTGCATGTGTGTTCATGTGTGTGCATGTGTGTGCATGTGTGTGCATGTGTGTGTGCATGTGTGTGTGCATGTGTGTGTGCATGTGTGTGCATGTGTGTGTGCATGTGTGTGTGCATGTGTGTGTGCATGTGTGTGTGCATGTGTGTGCATGTGTGTGTGCATGTGAGTGTGCATGTGTGTGTGCATGTGTGTGCATGTGTGTGCATATGTGTGTTCATGTGTGTGCATGTGTGTACATGTGTGTGTGCATGTGTTTGCATGTGTGTTCATGTGTGTGCATGTGTGTGTGCATGTGTGTGTGCATGTGTGTGCATGAGTGTGTGCATGTGTATGCATGTGTGTGCATGTGTGTGTGCATGTGTGTGCATGAGTGTGCATGAGTGTGTGCAAGTGAATGTGCATGTGTGTGTGCATGTGTTTGCATGTGTGTTCATGTGTGTGCATGTGTGTGCATGTGTGTGCATGTGTGTGTGCATATGTGTGCATGTGTGTGTGCATGTGTGTGCATGTGTGTGCATGTGTGTGTACATGTGTGTGTGTATGTGTGTGTATTTGTGTGTGCATGTGTCTGCATGTTGTGTGCATGTGTGTGCATGTGTGTGCATGTGTGTGCATAATGTGTGCATATGTGTGTGCATGTGTGTGTATGTGTGCACATGTGTGTGCATGTGTGTGCATGTGTGTGTGCATGTGTGTTCATGTGTGTGTGCATGTATGTGCATGTGTGTGCATGTGTGCGCATGTGTGTGTGCATGTGTGTGCATGTGTGTGTGCATGTGTGTGTGCATGTATGTGTACATGTGTGTGTGCATGTGTGTGCATGTGTGTGCATGTGTGTGCATGTGTGTGTGCATGTGTGTGTGCATGTGTGTGCATTTGTGTACATGTGTGTGCATGTGTGTGCATGTGTGTGTGCATGTGTGTGTGCATGTGTGTGTGCATATGTGTGCATGAGTGTGTTCATGTGTGTGCATGCGTGTGTGCATGTGCGTGTGCATGTGTGTGCATATGTGTGTGCATGTGTGTGCAGGTGTGTGTGCATGTGTGTGTGCATGTGTGTGCATGCGTGTGTGCATGTGTGTGTGCATGTGTGTGCATGTGTGTGCATGTGTGTACATGTGTGTGCATGTGTGTGCATGTGTGTGCATGTGTGTGTGCATGTGTGTGTGCATGTGTGTGCATGAGTGTGTGCATGTGTGTGCATGTGTGTGTGCATGTGTGTGTGCATGTGTGTGCATGTGTGTGCATGTGTGTGTGCATGTGAGTGTGCATGTGTGTGTGCATGTGTGTGCATGTGTGTGCATATGTGTGTTCATGTGTGTGCATGTGTGTACATGTGTGTGTGCATGTGTTTGCATGTGTGTTCATGTGTGTGCATGTGTGTGCATGTGTGTGCATGTGTGTGTGCATGTGTGTGTGCATGTGTGTGTGCATGTGTGTGTGCATGTGTGTGCATGTGTGTGTGCATGTGTGTGTGCATGTGTGTGTGCATGTGTGTGTGCATGTGTGTGCATGTGTGTGTGCATGTGAGTGTGCATGTGTGTGTGCATGTGTGTGCATGTGTGTGCATATGTGTGTTCATGTGTGTGCATGTGTGTACATGTGTGTGTGCATGTGTTTGCATGTGTGTTCATGTGTGTGCATGTGTGTGTGCATGTGTGTGTGCATGTGTGTGCATGAGTGTGTGCATGTGTATGCATGTGTGTGCATGTGTGTGTGCATGTGTGTGCATGAGTGTGCATGAGTGTGTGCAAGTGAATGTGCATGTGTGTGTGCATGTGTTTGCATGTGTGTTCATGTGTGTGCATGTGTGTGCATGTGTGTGCATGTGTGTGTGCATATGTGTGCATGTGTGTGTGCATGTGTGTGCATGTGTGTGCATGTGTGTGTACATGTGTGTGTGTATGTGTGTGTATTTGTGTGTGCATGTGTCTGCATGTTGTGTGCATGTGTGTGCATGTGTGTGCATGTGTGTGCATAATGTGTGCATATGTGTGTGCATGTGTGTGTATGTGTGCACATGTGTGTGCATGTGTGTGCATGTGTGTGTGCATGTGTGTTCATGTGTGTGTGCATGTATGTGCATGTGTGTGCATGTGTGCGCATGTGTGTGTGCATGTGTGTGCATGTGTGTGTGCATGTGTGTGTGCATGTATGTGTACATGTGTGTGTGCATGTGTGTGCATGTGTGTGCATGTGTGTGCATGTGTGTGTGCATGTGTGTGTGCATGTGTGTGCATTTGTGTACATGTGTGTGCATGTGTGTGCATGTGTGTGTGCATGTGTGTGTGCATGTGTGTGTGCATATGTGTGCATGAGTGTGTTCATGTGTGTGCATGCGTGTGTGCATGTGCGTGTGCATGTGTGTGCATATGTGTGTGCATGTGTGTGCAGGTGTGTGTGCATGTGTGTGTGCATGTGTGTGCATGCGTGTGTGCATGTGTGTGTGCATGTGTGTGCATGTGTGTGTGCAGGTGTGTGTGTATGTGTGTGTGCATGTGTGTGTGCATGTGTGTGTGCATGTGTGTGTGCATGTGTGTGCATGTGTGTGCATGTGTGTGTGCGTGTGTGCGTGTGTGTGTGCATGTGTGTGTGCATGTGTGTGTGCATGTGTGTGTGCGTGCGTGTGCATGTGTGTACATGTGTGTGCATGTGTGTGCATGTGTGTGTGCATGTGTGTGTGCATGTGTGTGTGCATGTGTGTGTGTGCATGTGTGTGCGCATGTGTGTGTGCATGTGTGCGTGCATGTGTGTGTGCATGTGTGTGTGCATGTGTGTGTGCAAGTGTGTGCATGTGTGTGTGCGTGTGTGCATGTGTGTGTGCATGTGTGTGTGCATGTGTGTGCATGTGTGTGTGCGTGTGTGTGCATGTGTGTACATGTGTGTGCATGTGTGTGCATGCGTGTGCATGTGTGTGTGCATGTGTGTGTGCATGTGTGTGTGTGCATGTGTGTGTGCATGTGTGTGTGTGCATGTGTGTGCATGCGTGTGTGCATGTGCGTGTGCATGTGTGTGCATATGTGTGTGCATGTGTGTGCAGGTGTGTGTGCATGTGTGTGTGCATGTGTGTGCATGTGTGTGCATGTGTGTGCATGTGTGTGCATGTGTGTGCATGTGTGTGCATGTGTGTGCATGTGTGTGTGCATGTGTGTGTGTATGTGTGTGTGCATTTGTTGTGCATGTGTGTGTGCATGTGTGTGCATGTGTGTGTGCATGTGTGTGCATGTGTGTGCATGTGTGTGCATGTGTGTGCATATGTGTGTGCATGTGTGTGCATATGTGTGTTCATGTGTGTGCATGTGTGTGTGCATGTGTGTGTGCATGTGTGTGCATGAGTGTGTGCTTGTGTGTGCATGTGTGTGTGCATGTGAGTGTGCATGTGTGTGCATGTGTCTGCATGTGTGTGCATGTGTGTGTACATGTGTGTGTGTGTATGTGTGTGTATGTGTGTGTGCATGTGTCTGCATGTGTGTGTGCATGTGTGTGCAAGTGTGTGCATGTGTGTGCATGTGTGTGTGCATGTGTGTGCATGTGTGTGCATGTGTGTACATGTGTGTGCATGTGTGTGCATGTGTGTGTGCATGTGTGTGTGCATGTGTGTGTGCATGTGTGTGTGCATGTGTGTGCATGAGTGTGTGCATGTGTGTGCATGTGTGTGTGCATGTGTGTGTGCATGTGTGTGCATGTGTGTGCATGTGTGTGTGCATGTGTGTGTGCATGTGAGTGTGCATGTGTGTGTGCATGTGTGTGCATGTGTGTGCATATGTGTGTGCATGTGTGTGCATGCGTGTG
>CAUJCB010000692.1:1642500-1645000 GCA_963082715.1 Harpalus rubripes
GCATGTGCGTGTGCATGTGTGTGCATATGTGTGTGCATGTGTGTGCAGGTGTGTGTGCATGTGTGTGTGCATGTGTGTGCATGCGTGTGTGCATGTGTGTGTGCATGTGTGTGCATGTGTGTGTGCAGGTGTGTGTGTATGTGTGTGTGCATGTGTGTGTGCATGTGTGTGTGCATGTGTGTGTGCATGTGTGTGCATGTGTGTGCATGTGTGTGTGCGTGTGTGCGTGTGTGTGTGCATGTGTGTGTGCATGTGTGTGTGCATGTGTGTGTGCGTGCGTGTGCATGTGTGTACATGTGTGTGCATGTGTGTGCATGTGTGTGTGCATGTGTGTGTGCATGTGTGTGTGCATGTGTGTGTGTGCATGTGTGTGCGCATGTGTGTGTGCATGTGTGCGTGCATGTGTGTGTGCATGTGTGTGTGCATGTGTGTGTGCAAGTGTGTGCATGTGTGTGTGCGTGTGTGCATGTGTGTGTGCATGTGTGTGTGCATGTGTGTGCATGTGTGTGTGCGTGTGTGTGCATGTGTGTACATGTGTGTGCATGTGTGTGCATGCGTGTGCATGTGTGTGTGCATGTGTGTGTGCATGTGTGTGTGTGCATGTGTGTGTGCATGTGTGTGTGTGCATGTGTGTGCATGCGTGTGTGCATGTGCGTGTGCATGTGTGTGCATATGTGTGTGCATGTGTGTGCAGGTGTGTGTGCATGTGTGTGTGCATGTGTGTGCATGTGTGTGCATGTGTGTGCATGTGTGTGCATGTGTGTGCATGTGTGTGCATGTGTGTGCATGTGTGTGTGCATGTGTGTGTGTATGTGTGTGTGCATTTGTTGTGCATGTGTGTGTGCATGTGTGTGCATGTGTGTGTGCATGTGTGTGCATGTGTGTGCATGTGTGTGCATGTGTGTGCATATGTGTGTGCATGTGTGTGCATATGTGTGTTCATGTGTGTGCATGTGTGTGTGCATGTGTGTGTGCATGTGTGTGCATGAGTGTGTGCTTGTGTGTGCATGTGTGTGTGCATGTGAGTGTGCATGTGTGTGCATGTGTGTGCATGTGTGTGCATGTGTGTGTACATGTGTGTGTGTGTATGTGTGTGTATGTGTGTGTGCATGTGTCTGCATGTGTGTGTGCATGTGTGTGCAAGTGTGTGCATGTGTGTGCATGTGTGTGTGCATGTGTGTGCATGTGTGTGCATGTGTGTACATGTGTGTGCATGTGTGTGCATGTGTGTGTGCATGTGTGTGTGCATGTGTGTGTGCATGTGTGTGTGCATGTGTGTGCATGAGTGTGTGCATGTGTGTGCATGTGTGTGTGCATGTGTGTGTGCATGTGTGTGCATGTGTGTGCATGTGTGTGTGCATGTGTGTGTGCATGTGAGTGTGCATGTGTGTGTGCATGTGTGTGCATGTGTGTGCATATGTGTGTGCATGTGTGTGCATGCGTGTGTGCATGTGTGTGTGCATGTGTGTGCATGTGTGTGTGCAGGTGTGTGTGTATGTGTGTGTGCATGTGTGTGTGCATGTGTGTGTGCATGTGTGTGTGCATGTGTGTGCATGTGTGTGCATGTGTGTGTGCGTGTGTGCATGTGTGTGTGCATGTGTGTGTGCATGTGTGTGTGCATGTGTGTGTGCATGTGTGTGTGTGCATGTGTGTGCATGCGTGTGTGCATGTGCGTGTGCATGTGTGTGCATATGTGTGTGCATGTGTGTGCAGGTGTGTGTGCATGTGTGTGTGCATGTGTGTGCATGTGTGTGCATGTGTGTGCATGTGTGTGCATGTGTGTGCATGTGTGTGCATGTGTGTGCATATGTGTGTGCATGTGTGTGTGCATGTGTGTGTGCATGTGTGTGCATGTGTGTGTGCGTGTGTGTGCATGTGTGTACATGTGTGTGCATGTGTGTGCATGTGTGTGCATGTGTGTGTGCATGTGTGTGTGCATGTGTGTGTGTGCATGTGTGTGTGCATGTGTGTGTGTGCATGTGTGTGCATGCGTGTGTGCATGTGCGTGTGCATGTGTGTGCATATGTGTGTGCATGTGTGTGCAGGTGTGTGTGCATGTGTGTGTGCATGTGTGTGCATGTGTGTGCATGTGTGTGCATGTGTGTGCATGTGTGTGCATGTGTGTGCATGTGTGTGTGCATGTGTGTGTGTATGTGTGTGTGCATTTGTTGTGCATGTGTGTGTGCATGTGTGTGCATGTGTGTGTGCATGTGTGTGCATGTGTGTGCATGTGTGTGCATGTGTGTGCATATGTGTGTGCATGTGTGTGCATATGTGTGTTCATGTGTGTGCATGTGTGTGCATGTGTGTGTGCATGTGTGTGCATGAGTGTGTGCATGTGTGTGCATGTGTGTGTGCATGTGAGTGTGCATGTGTGTGCATGTGTGTGCATGTGTGTGCATGTGTGTGCATGTGTGTGTACATGTGTGTGTGTGTGTATGTGTGTGTATGTGTGTGTGCATGTGTCTGCATGTGTGTGTGCATGTGTGTGCAAGTGTGT
>CAUJCB010000692.1:1652500-1660000 GCA_963082715.1 Harpalus rubripes
GTATGTGTGTGTATGTGTGTGTGCATGTGTCTGCATGTCTGTGTGCATGTGTGTGCAAGTGTGTGCATGTGTGTGCATGTGTGTGTGCATGTGTGTGTGCATGTGTGTGTGCATGTGTGTCTGCATATGTGTGTGCATGTGTGTGCATGTGTGTGCATGTGTGTACATGTGTGTGTGCATGTGAGTGTGCATGTGTGTGCATGTGTGTGCATATGTGTGTGCATGCGTGTGTTCATGTGTGTGTGTGCAGGTGTGCATGTGTGTGCATGTTTGTGCACGTGTGCATGTGTGTGTATGTGTGTGTGCATGTGTGTGTGCATGTGTGTGTGCATGTGTGCATGTGTGTGCATGTGTGTATGCATGTTTGTGCACATGTGCATGTGTGTGTATGTGTGTGTGCATGTGTGTGTGCATGTGTGTGCATGTGTGTGTGCATGTGTGTGTGCATGTGTGTGTGCATGAGTATGTGTGCGTGTGTGTGCACGTGTGTGCATGTGTGTGCAAGTGTGTGTGCATGTGTGTGTGCATGTGTGTGCATGTGTGTGCATGTGTGTGTGCATGTGTGTTTGCATGTGTGTGCATGTGTGTGTGCATGTGTGTGCATGTGTGTGCATGTGTGTGTGCATGTGTGTACGCATGTGTGTGCATGTGTGTGCATGTGTGTGCATGTTTGTGCATGTGTGTGCATGTGTGTGCATGTGTGTGCTTGTGTGTGCATGTGTCTGCATGTGTGTGTGCATGTGTGTGTGCATATGTGTGTGCATGTGTGTGTGCATGTGTGTGTGGATGTGTGTGTGTATGTGCGTGCATGTGTTTGTGTGCATGTGTGTGCATGTGTGTGCATGTGTGTGCATGTGTGTGCATGTGTGTGTGCATTTGTGTGTGCATGTGTGTGTGCATGTGTGTGTGAATGTGTGTGTGCACCTGTGTACATGTGTGTGCATGTGTGTGTGCATGTGTGTGTGCATGTGTGTGCATGTGTGTGCATGTGTGTGCATGTGTGTGCATGTGTGTGTACATGTGTGTGTATGTGTGTGCATATGTGTGTGCATGTGTCTGCATGTGTGTGTGCATGTGTGTGCATGTGTGTGTGTGCATGTGTATTTATTTTTATTTATTTATTTATTTATTTTATTTAGGAGAACCAACAGCCTAAGCCAAACAGGTCCCCGCGAATTTACAAAAATGTATACAACACATGTATATGCATGAAAAACATAGTTATTTACAAAATATAAAGTTACAATAATATAATACAGTTAAACATAAATATAAATGCATATGGAAGAAAGTATTTATCACAAATAAAGAAATTTACAACAATATAATAAAGCTAAACGTGAGATTCCGTTATGTAAACACTTAACATTTTTTTAAAATGTGTAAAACTGACATTAAATATGTCAATGAAAGCACAAAGATTATTGTGTGCAATAGTAATCCGATGCATTGGCGAATTTATATAACTATTTGTGGCACAATTTTCGACTTGAAAAATGATTTGAGATCTAGTACATCTGGACGGTACAAAAAATTTTAAATATTGTAATAGTTCGCTGGCAATAATTTTATTGTGTATTATTTTGTATAAAAATATTTGATCATACATTTTTCTTCGCTTTACTAGAGATGTCATATTAAGAACTTGTAATCTGCATGTATATGACTCATATGGAATCTGTAGCCTGTAATATAATATTCTTGTAAATTTTTTTTGAACTTTTTCTATTGTATTTATATTGAGATTGTAAAATGGGTTCCAAATGAGTGAATTGTATTCTAGATGTGGTCTAACTAAGGTATTGTATAACAGATTGTATGATTTGATATGGGTGAAAGACTTTGTTGTTCTTATTATGAATCCCAGCATTTTTATAGATTTCTTGATTATAAAGTCAACATGTTCATTGAATAATAATTTATGATTAAATATTATTCCAAGATCTCGCACAGATGTTTTCGATTCTAATGATTCATTGTTAACAAAGTAATTGAAAATAATTTTACCATGGTTTCTAGTGAAGCTTACAGAATGACATTTTTTAACATTTAAGGAGAGGTCATTTTCTTTACAATAGTTACAAAGGTTGTTCAGATCTGATTGTAGTTTTCGGCAGTCCTCAAGATTGTCTATAGGCCTAAAGAACTTTAAGTCATCCGCGAATAAAAGGCATTTGCTATTTTGAAAACAATCTGATATGGAATTTACATATAGGTTAAAGAGTAAAGGGCCCAGATGACTGCCTTGCGGCACTCCCGAAGAAACATCTATTTCTCTAGAACAATGACCTCCCAATACAACAATTTGTGACCGGTTTCTTAAATAAGAATCTATCCATCGTAATAAGGATCCATGTATACCATATTTGCCTAATTTGTCGATTAATTTATCATGATTCACTCGATCAAACGCTTTAGTAAAGTCGGTGTATATAACATCTACTTGTTTCCGTTTATCCATATTTTCAGCTAAATACTGAGTAAAAGGAACCAAGTTTGTAGTTACTGACTTACCAGAGCAAAAACCATGTTGTTCAGGTATAATAATTGTCTCAATATCTGATTTAATATTTTTCACAATTAGTAATTCAAAAATTTTTGCGAATACCGATTGTTTAGATATAGGTCGATAATTTGTCACGTCATTTTTATCACCCGATTTAAAAATAGGAGTGACATGCACTAATTTCCACTGATGTGGAAATACACCAGACGACAATGATTTGTTCAATATAATATAAAGTGGTTTAGCTAAATAATTTGCACATGTTTTAACAAATTTAGGGTGAATGTTATCAGGGCCAACTCCTTTTGTTATGTCGATATTAGAGAGATGATCTAAGATCGTTTCTTCACTCAAATACAAGCGTCCGAGATTCAAAATTGAGTTTAATTCTGAGCTATCGGTATGAACTGAGTTTTGAGCTGAATTTGTTGATGAGGTAGATATGAAAACAGATTTAAAGAAATCGGCAAATAAATTACATATATCAGGACCATTTTGACCTTCACAATCATTATAATGTACTACATTAGGTACACCATTGTTCAGTTTAGTAGTCTTTACATGATTCCAAAAAGCTTTGATATTAGTATGCATATTACATTCTATTTTATTTATATACTCATTATAATTTGATTTGATCATTTGTTTAGATCTTTCCCTCAATACTACAAATGAATTGTGGTCAGATATATTTTTATATCGCTTCCATTTTTTAAAGAACTTATTTTTCTCTTTAATGATTTTAATTAAAGGTTTTGAAAACCAGGGAGGAAATTTGTTATGTTTCATATTTTTAAGTGGCACAAAACTGCAAAATAAAGAATTGAGAATATTATAAAATATTTCTACATCAATATTAACGTCATTGTTTATTAGTACTTTATCCCAATTTATACAAGATAATTTATAAACTAATTCTTCGTAATCACATGTATTAAAATCAAATTTTTGTACTGGTTTGAATTGCAAAGTTTTATTTCCAATTTGCATTGGAAGTGATATTTGTAGAGGTGGATGATGATTGTCAATTGGTTTAACAAGGCCATCGCACAATTCAACTTCAATATTAGTAGTACTGAGGATTAGATCCAAAATTCTCATATTTATGTTATACCTATTGTTGTATTGCTCAAGGTTATTTAAATTTAACATATTAATTAAATTTAGGTTTGTAACGGATCTTCTTAAAAGTATAGGTTCACAATGTGTTGCGTTGTTCTGAGTCCAGTTTATGAAAGGTAAATTATAATCACCTGATATTAAATATATATCAGTCGGATTCAATGACATTGTTTCACTTATTTTTTCAAAATGATTTTCATAAATGGTATCACTTGATTGAGGAGGGATGTAGGCACAACACAAATGAATTTTTACATTGTTTTTAAACACTGTGACCCAGATATCTTCTGCAAGCGAACACCACTGCATTTGCTGTTTGGACTTGAGTCTTTTTGACACAGCAATTAGGACTCCGCCACCATCACTTTTAATTCCTAAAGTTCTGTCACGCCTGTATACTATGTATCTATTTAAATCACATACTTCTGAATCCATGATAGAGTCATTTAACCAAGTTTCGGTTAACAGGATAATGTCATAGTTGTTTGCAGCTACTTCATTGTATAAATTTAATAAATTTGTTTTTACCCCGCGAACATTTTGATAGAAAATATTTAACATTAAGATTAAGTAATTAATTTAGTTTGTTATTTATAAAAGTCTGAGACTGTTTATTTTATTTTTTTAATATCATTATCGGAATTTATTATTATGACTGGAGAGGTTTCGTTTTTACGGACAAATATTTTAGAATTTTTGACCCACACAAATTTATAGGCCTTTTCTTTACTTTTATCTTTAGCTAGTTTAAGTAAAATTTTATTTGCAGGACTCAAGTGGTCATTAACATATATATTTTTACTTTCGGTGAAATTTATGTTGTTTGTGTTAAGATTATTAAATTTGCGGGCAGAGGCAACAAAGTTGTTTTTTTTAATTCTTGAAACAAATCGTGCGACAATATTTTTCGGTTCTCGATTAGCAGTAGCATTTTGATTAAAACGAGAAACTCTGTGATAGGCATCTAGATCATTTTCCGATATTTTACACCCAATTACATTCCCAATCGATTCTATAATTGTACCTATATTTTCATTAGGTTTTTCCGGGATTCCAACAATTTCAATATTATTAATTCTTGATCTGTTTTCAAGTTCTCTTATTTGGTTTTTAATGATTTTACATTCTTCTTGCAGTGGTTCAATAAGACAAATTTTTTCAGAATGTGATTTCAGAGTAGCTTCGAAATCCTCGATTTTGTTAGAGCAAAATTCTACTGACCTTTGTAGATCCTCTGTTGTCTTCTGCAATATGTCTAGCTTAGCCATCACATCAAGGAGCGTTATCTTCTTCTTTGGATTGGATAAACTGGTTAATTCATCTTCATCTTCACCAGAGGAATTTCCACCACAGTCATCACATACCCATTTAAAATTATTTGATGAGGTTACTACTTGCTGCACTAATGCCGAGTTTTTTAAGCATGTAAAATGAAAAAAATTTTTACAGGCACTGGTACAACGAACGCCAGGTTTAAGTCGTGTTTGTTTACTACTGCAGATTTTGCAGGTGCTACTCATCTTCGCCGACAATAGTTAACGTGTTTAATTAAAATTTGAGCAAATTTTGTTGAGAATACGTATGAAATGATATTATTTTGCACGAATTATTTTAAATATCTTCGCACTGATATCAATACCGATATTCACAAGTTACAAAACAAAGCTGCTGATATTTATGCACTATATGCACTAAATTTTATTATAAAACGGCTTACACTTCTACTAAAATATTGAAAAATTCAGAGAGAAAAAAATACACGTGTGTAACACAATGACTTCACAACTATACTGTGTGTGTGCATGTGTATGTGCATGTGTGTGTGCATGTGTGTGCGCATGTGTGCGCATGTGTGTGCATGTGTGTGTGCATGTGTGTGTGCATGTGTGTGCATGTGTGTGCGCATGTGTGCGCATGTGTGCGCATGTGTGTGCATGTGTGTGCATGTGTGTGTGTGTGCATGTGTGTGTGCATGTGTGTGCATGTGTGTGCATGTGTGTGTGCATGTGTGTGTGCATGTGTGTGCATGTGTGTGTGCATGTGTGTGCATGTGTGTGCATGTGTGTGTGCATGTGTGTACGCATGTGTGTGCATATGTGTGCATGTGTGTGTGTGCATGTATGTGTGTGCATGTGTGTGTGCATGTGTGTGCATGTGTGTGGGCATGTGTGTGTGCATGTGTGTGCATGTGTGTGTGCATGTGTGTGCATGTGTGAGCATGAGTGAGCATGTGTGTGCATGTGTGTGTGCTTGTGTGTTTGCATGTTTGCATGTGTGCATGTGTGTGCATGTGTGTGTGCATGTGTGTGCATGTGTGTGTGCATATGTGTGTGCATGTGTGTGTGCATGTGTGTGTGCATGTGTGTGCATGTGTGTGTGCAGGTGTGTATGTATGTGTGTGTGCATGTGTGTGTGCATGTGTGTGTGCATGTGTGTGCATGTGTGTGCATGTGTGTGCATGTGTGTGTGCGTGTGTGCATGTGTGTGCATGTGTGTGCATGTGTGCATGTGTGTGCATGTGTCTGCATGTGTGTGTGCATGTGTGTACGCATGTGTGTGCATGTGTGCGCATGTGTGTGCATGTGTGTGCATGTGTGTGTGTGTGCATGTGTGTGTGCATGTGTGTGCATGTGTGTGCATGTGTGTGTGCATGTGTGTGTGCATGTGTGTGCATGTGTGTGTGCATGTGTGTGCATGTGTGTGCATGTGTGTGTGCATGTGTGTACGCATGTGTGTGCATATGTGTGCATGTGTGTGTGTGCATGTATGTGTGTGCATGTGTGTGTGCATGTGTGTGCATGTGTGTGGGCATGTGTGTGCATGTGTGTGCATGTGTGTGCATGTGTGTGTGCATGTGTGTGCATGTGTGAGCATGAGTGAGCATGTGTGTGCATGTGTGTGTGCTTGTGTGTTTGCATGTTTGCATGTGTGCATGTGTGTGCATGTGTGTGTGCATGTGTGTGCATGTGTGTGTGCATGTGTGTGTGCATGTGTGTGTGCATGTGTGTGCATGTGTGTGTGCAGGTGTGTATGTATGTGTGTGTGCATGTGTGTGTGCATGTGTGTGTGCATGTGTGTGTGCATGTGTGTGCATGTGTGTGCATGTGTGTGTGCGTGTGTGCATGTGTGTGCATGTGTGTGCATGTGTGCATGTGTGTGCATGTGTCTGCATGTGTGTGTGCATGTGTGTACGCATGTGTGTGCATGTGTGTGCATGTGTGTGCATGTGTGTGCATGTGTCTGCATGTGTGTGTGCATGTGTGTGTGCATGTGTGTGCATGTGTGTGCATGTGTGTGTGCATGTGTGTGTGTGTATGTGTGTGAATGTGTTTGTGTGCATGTGTGTGCATGTGTGTTCATGTGTGTGCATGTGTGTGCATGTGTGTGCATGTGTGTGTGCATGTGTGTGTACATGTGTGTGTGTATGTGTGTGCATGTGTTTGTGTGCATCTGTGTGCATGTGTGTTCATGTGTGTGCATGTGTGTGCATGTGTGTGCATGTGTGTGCATGTGTGTGCATATGTGTGTGCATGTGTGTGTGCATGTGTCTGCATGTGTGTGCATGTGTGTGTGCATGTGTGTGTGCATGTGTGTGCATGTGTGTGCATGTGTGTGCATGTGTGTGTACATGTGTGTGTGTATGTGTGTGTATGTGTGTGTGCATGTGTCTGCATGTCTGTGTGCATGTGTGTGCAAGTGTGTGCATGTGTGTGCATGTGTGTGTGCATGTGTGTGTGCATGTGTGTGTGCATGTGTGTCTGCATATGTGTGTGCATGTGTGTGCATGTGTGTGCATGTGTGTACATGTGTGTGTGCATGTGAGTGTGCATGTGTGTGCATGTGTGTGCATATGTGTGTGCATGCGTGTGTTC
>CAUJCB010000692.1:1665000-1667500 GCA_963082715.1 Harpalus rubripes
GCTTGTGTGTTTGCATGTGTTTGCATGTGTGCATGTGTGTGCATGTGTGTGTGCATGTGTGTGCATGTGTGTGTGCATGTGTGTGTGCATGTGTGTGTGCATGTGTGTGTGCATGTGTGTGCATGTGTGTGTGCAGGTGTGTATGTATGTGTGTGTGCATGTGTGTGTGCATGTGTGTGTGCATGTGTGTGTGCATGTGTGTGCATGTGTGTGCATGTGTGTGTGCGTGTGTGCATGTGTGTGCATGTGTGTGCATGTGTGCATGTGTGTGCATGTGTCTGCATGTGTGTGTGCATGTGTGTACGCATGTGTGTGCATGTGTGTGCATGTGTGTGCATGTGTGTGCATGTGTCTGCATGTGTGTGTGCATGTGTGTGTGCATGTGTGTGTGCATGTGTGTGTGCATGTGTGTGTGTATGTGTGTGAATGTGTTTGTGTGCATGTGTGTGCATGTGTGTTCATGTGTGTGCATGTGTGTGCATGTGTGTGTGCATGTGTGTGTACATGTGTGTGTGTATGTGTGTGCATGTGTTTGTGTGCATCTGTGTGCATGTGTGTTCATGTGTGTGCATGTGTGCATGTGTGTGCATGTGTGTGTGCATGTGTGTGCATGTGTGTGTGCATGTGTGTGTGCATGTATGTGTACATGTGTGTGTGCATGTGTGTGCATGTGTGAGCATGTGTGTGTGCATGTGTGTGTGCATGTGTGTGTGCATGTGTGTGCATGTGTGTGTGCATGTGTGTGTGCATGTGTGTGTGTATGTGTGTGCATGTGTTTGTGTGCATGTGTGTGCATGTGTGTGCATGTGTGTGCATGTGTGTGCATGTGTGTGCATATGTGTGTGCATGTGTGTGTGCATGTGTCTGCATGTGTGTGTGTGCATGTGTGTGCATGAGTGTGTGCATGTGTGTGTGCATGTTTGTGCATGAGTGTGTGCATGTGTGTGCATGTGTGTGCATGTGTGTGTGCATGTGTGTGCATGTGTGTGCATGTGTGTGCATGTGTGTGTACATGTGTGTGTGTATGTGTGTGTATGTGTGTGTGCATGTGTCTGCATGTCTGTGTGCATGTGTGTGCAAGTGTGTGCATGTGTGTGTGCATGTGTGTGTGCATGTGTGTGTGCATGTGTGTCTGCATATGTGTGTGCATGTGTGTGCATGTGTGTGCATGTGTGTACATGTGTGTGTGCATGTGAGTGTGCATGTGTGTGCATGTGTGTGCATATGTGTGTGCATGCGTGTGTTCATGTGTGTGTGTGCAGGTGTGCATGTGTGTGCATGTTTGTGCACGTGTGCATGTGTGTGTATGTGTGTGTGCATGTGTGTGTGCATGTGTGTGTGTGCATGTGTGCATGTGTGTGCATGTGTGTATGCATGTTTGTGCACATGTGCATGTGTGTGTATGTGTGTGTGCATGTGTGTGTGCATGTGTGTGCATGTGTGTGTGCATGTGTGTGCATGTGTGTGTGCATGTGTGTGCATGTGTGTGTGCATGTGTGTGTGCATGTGTGTGTACATGTGTGTTTGCATGTGTGTGCATGTATGTGTGCATGTGTGTGCATGTGTGTGCATGTGTGTGTGCATGTGTGTGTGCATGTGTGTGCATGTATGTGCATGTGTGTGTGCATGTGTGTGCATGTGTGTGGGCATGTGTGTGCATGTGTGTGTGCATGTGTGTGTGCATGTGTGTGTGCATGAGTATGTGTGCGTGTGTGTGCACGTGTGTGCATGTGTGTGCAAGTGTGTGTGCATGTGTGTGTGCATGTGTGTGCATGTGTGTGTGCATGTGTGTGTGCATGTGTGTTTGCATGTGTGTGCATGTATGTGTGCATGTGTGTGCATGTGTGTGCATGTGTGTGTGCATGTGTGTACGCATGTGTGTGCATGTGTGTGCATGTGTGTGCATGTTTGTGCATGTGTGTGCATGTGTGTGCATGTGTGTGCTTGTGTGTGCATGTGTCTGCATGTGTGTGTGCATGTGTGTGTGCATGTGTGTGTGCATGTGTGTGTGCATGTGTGTGTGCATGTGTGTGTGGATGTGTGTGTGTATGTGTGTGCATGTGTTTGTGTGCATGTGTGTGCATGTGTGTGCATGTGTGTGCATGTGTGTGTGCATTTGTGTGTGCATGTGTGTGTGCATGTGTGTGTGAATGTGTGTGTGCACCTGTGTACATGTGTGTGCATGTGTGTGTGCTTATGTGTGCATTTGTGTACATGTGTGTGCATGTGTGTGCATGTGTGTGCATGTGTGTGTACATGTGTGTGTATGTGTGTGCATATGTGTGTGCATGTGTCTGCATGTGTGTGTGCATGTGTGTGCATGTGTGTGTGCATGTGTATGTGCATGTGTGTGTGCATGTGTGTGCGCATGTGTGCGCATGTGTGTGCATGTGTGTGTGCATGTGTGTTTGCATGTGTGTGCATGTGTGTGCGCATGTGTGCGCATGTGTGCGCATGTGTGTGCATGTGTGTGCATGTGTGTGTGTGCATGTGTGTGTGC
>CAUJCB010000692.1:1680000-1690000 GCA_963082715.1 Harpalus rubripes
GCTTATGTGTGCATGTGTGTGTGCATGTGTGTGCATGTGTGTGCATGTGTGTGCATGTGTGTGTACATGTGTGTGTATGTGTGTGCATATGTGTGTGCATGTGTCTGCATGTGTGTGTGCATGTGTGTGCATGTGTGTGTGCATGTGTATGTGCATGTGTGTGTGCATGTGTGTGCGCATGTGTGCGCATGTGTTGTGACGTGCACGCGACGTCGTCCTTCCGCAAAGGGGTGAGGAGTCCGGCTTCTCAGTCGAGACGGGGGGTTCGTAATTTTAAATGAGGGCGCCACACCATTCTGAGCAGTGCGCTCACCCAACCAAATGGTGATGGCCGTCAGGACACGTGACCTTGAAACGTAAGTGACCCAGGGACTGCGACTTGGGACAAAGATGGCTGAAAATGCTGAAGACTGGAGTGAGAGTGCGGAGGTAAGGTTGGTTAAATAAAAGATCCGGTTGAACTTAACTATTTGGTTCACTATTGCAAGAATTGTACACACATGTAAAAAAAAGATAATAATAATAAATATAAATGTGAAAGGCACAATGTCTCGGCGAAGTTAGTCGTGAAAATTGATTTCTCGGTAATAAAATTGGAGCACACGGTGTCCGAGCTTGATACCTACTTGCGCGATGACAAATTAACAAAACCTCCACCTTGAACTGTCCATAGCGCGCCCTCCTGGGCACGGACACCCAACGCACACCTAGCGTATCGACTTCGCGGACTACAGGTTGATCAACCGAGAGGCGAACCGGGTGTCCGGAATTAGGGGTACGCGGAAAAACAGTGCAACGCGATCGGTGAGTACCAACAATGTACCAATAAAAGGAATGCACAATCAAAAGTAGCAAGTTCAAGACAAAATGTCCCCTTACAAAAGTACAAAATACCATAAACAAAATATAAATACTCGAACTCAATTGCTCAGAATATATCACTAACATTTGACTGCCAACTCCATAAAAATTGCGCTCAATTTTGACAATTGTTACTCTAAATACTACAATCAAATAGTTACTTAACATTAACCAAAAAAAAAGAATTGTAAATGAGAGTTCTTAAAAAAAAATCCACGTAAATAAATTTTAAAACCAAAATGACTCAAGTTTACTCAAGTTCTAAACGATGCGCACAAATTTCAGCAAACCAAAGTTATGAAATGTTACACTTAGCTGCACTCTGCCGTAACGAAGAATGGACCGCAAGGGTAGATGGACTGGAACCTTCCTCAACTCTCACTCTGTTGCGATCCTGGTGGTCTGGACGAAGAGAAACGGGGTGAAGGCGAGCTCCGTCTCGAACCCTTCGAGACGCACGTAGATGAAAATAATCACTCGACGATGCCTTCAGCCCTTGGCGGGATGGTGGAAAGTCTATAGAGGTTGAGACACGAACCACGGGCACTTAAACTGATCCCCACATGGGAATTCCGACGCAGGTTATCCAAAATTAACCGAAGTCACCCAAAACCGTACAACGGAATATGTAATTCGGCGAACTAATCCCCCAAACACGGGTAATAATCAACTAGAATATTTAACACTCGACCGAAATTACTTAAAAGTGCCGTAAGACTCGCTACTCAGAAAACTCTCGCCAAAAGATGCCCGTTCACTTGTAACGACTTACACCAAGTGCCCGATTTTTCACTTAAGACTTGTAAAATCCGAATATTCAAAGACGAAAAAAAGAGAGAGAAGATATTCAACCTTGCACTTAAAGTACACCCCAAAACTATTTAAATAAAACACGAAATATTACATTCATAATTTTTAATATAGGATAGGGTTAATCTAAGGATAATAGGATGGTTGAATCATGGTAAATAATTGCCCTAAATAATTAAATATAATTTACTTATTTGCAATTCAACTTTAAAATCTAACATAGTGTCGCCACCTGGCGGCATAACGAAAAACGACACGGGCGGTCAATCCAATGTTACTAATAATTAACAAATGTCAAACTGTAAACAAATGTATGAAATAAAACTGAATATAATAAACTGAAAATGGAACTATTTAATTTTGAAACCAAAGAGCTACAGGGTTTAAGAAGAAAAACTGAGTAAGTGAATTTAATATAACTGTGAAATAATTAATGATAAATTTATTACAACAAAGTATACTATTTTAGGTTAGAATGCAGATACGCGGACAGGAATGGATAAAATGAGGAAATTAGGACGAAGGACAAAATTAGAACGTAACAAATCCCTCCCCAACTCCCGTGAGGGAAAATTCCTAAAATTTTGCCTCAAAACAAAACTAACATGTCGAAATAAACTACAAATCCTTATTGGAAACCTTTTCGTCATCATTATCAATAGGGCCTGGTTTCAAGTCCTTTACATGCCAAATGCCACGCTCCTTACCACTGACGTCCTCCAACTCGTAAGTGACGTCCGAAATCTTTTTGCGTATTTTAAACGGCCCTACGTATTTAGCCGCTAACTTACTAGCAAAATTGTCAGCTGCGCTAGACAATTTAAAGTTCTTTCGCCAAACCTGCTGTCCTTCGTGATATACCATCGGCCTCCGACGAAGATTATACCGTGCTCTAGCTTGAGTCTGCGCTTGATCCAGCCGTTTACGCACCTCTGCGTAAATTTTCACAAACCGTGCTGGTCGCTGCTCACGCACCTCTTCACGGTCAAAAGTTATATCACCACGGCCATCTATAGCGTCCACCGGATAATCTCGACCACTCAAGATCTGCTCTCGTCCAAAGTTCACAAAGTATGGTGTGAGACCAGTGGCCTCGTGAACTAAATTACGGATGGCACACGTGACTGAAGGTAGATAATGAAACCATTGTTGTTGACGGTCTTTAATGTATGATGATAACATGGTTTTAATCACTCTGTTCACCCTCTCGGTGGGATTGTTTTGCGGGTGATAGAGCGCATTGAAAAGGATAGCAACGTCATATTTCGCACACACATTGCGAAATTCACCACTGCGAAACTGAACCCCGTTATCGCAGATGATGTATTGCGGCGCGCCAAATAATAAGAAGACGTACTCCTCCATGAAACGAGATATTGCCGGTGCTGTCGCAGCCCGAAGTGGAAAAGTGAGCACAAATTTACTAAAGTAATCGCACACAACCAAAATATATTTGTACCCTTTTGCAGATGGTGGCAATGGGCCGATTAGGTCCGTACTGATGAGTTGAAATGGACGGAATACTCGCGGTCTAGTCCCCATTAACCCTGGTGGACTTTTCTGTACCACTTTGTGTTCAGCGCATATGATACATCCATTAACGTACGCCACAACATCAGCCTTCATTTTGGGCCAATAATATTTCTGTTTCAACTTATTGTACGTTTTAGTGATGCCAGGGTGTCCAGATGTTGGCAAATCATGTACCAATTTTAAAATTTCCTGACGCTGGTCCTTGGGAATTACTCTTTTCCACGCAACCTCTTCGTCAGTGAGACTGGGATTTCGAGGTCGAACATGCTTGTATAAGCTATCGTTATGGATCTTCCAGGTAGAAAATTTCCGGGATTTATTCTCGATGACTTTTTGCTTCATTTTTGAATACCATCTATCTGTCGTAGGAAGTTGCGCAACAGTTAAATGAATGTTGTCGATTTTCGGCACAGAACGCGAAAGACAGTCGGGGACCACATGCTCCTTCCCTTTCCGGTGTATGACCTCAAAGTCATATTGCTGCAGCTTAACAGCCCAACGGCACAACCTACCCGAGGGATCCTTCAAATTAATGAGCCACGTCAACGAAGCATGATCCGTGACGACTGTGAAACGCGAGCCTTCTAAATAGGGGCGAAGTTTTTGTATTGCCCAAACGACTGAAAGGCACTCCCGCTCAGTGGTGGAATAGTTGCGTTCATGCTTAGTCAAGGATCGACTCAGAAAACATATGACGCGTTCCCCATCTGAATTTACTTGCGTCAGAACCGCACCTAAACCATAACCACTTGCGTCGGTTTGAACTACAAAGGGCTGAGAAAAATCGGGACAATTTAAAACTGGAGCAGAGATCAGACACTCCTTCAGCCTCTGAAATGATTCCTGACACTCTTCCGTCCAGTGCCACTTCCGATTCTTCTTCAACAGATTTGTGAGTGGATTACTGATCGTGGCAAAGTCCTTAACAAACCTACGATACCAGGACGCCATACCCAAGAAACTGCGCACGTCAGCCACACTACTTGGCGTCGGTATCCCCAAGATGGCATTCACCTTGTCCGGATCAACCCTTAACCCACGCTTATCCACAACATACCCCAAGTATCGTAGTTCCGACCTGAAAAACTGACATTTATCTCTGTTCAAGGTCAATCCCGCTTTGAAAAGTCGATCGAAAATTTTTTGCAATATTTCTAGATGTTGTTCGAAACTTTCTGAGATAACGATCACATCGTCGAGATAAACAAAAACGAAAGGCTCAAGGTCAGCCTGCAACACCTCATCGATCAAACGCTGCCAGGTTGCCGGGGCATTTGTGAGCCCGAATGGCATCCGTTTGAACTGGAATAGTCCACGTCCCGGAATTGTGAACGCAGTGAACTCTCGACTACACGCACTCATCGGAATTTGCCAGTACGCTGATTTTATGTCTAATGAACTTAGATACTTAGCACCTCGTAACCGATCTAAGATTCCAGATACGTAAGGGAGTGGATACGCATCCTTTTTGGTGACCTTATTGAGTCTCCTGAAGTCTACACAGAAGCGGTAGCCGCCATCCTTCTTCGGCACCATGAGTATAGGCGAGCTCCAAGCACTTGAGGAAGGCTCTATAATATTGTCCGCTAGCATCTTCTTCAGTTCAGCATCGATATGTACTTGAATCGCTGGCGAAACAGGGTAATATCGCTGCTTGACCGGCTCCGATTCAGTAACTATTTTATGTTGTACCCTTGATGTACATCCGATTTTGTTTGGCATCCGTTCCCAATTTTCATTTAACATCATCTGTAGTCGTAGTCGCTGTTCATCTGTTAAATCCGATGTCATTGTGTTCTGTACATTTAATGTCGCCAATCCCGTAAAATTCCAAACATCCCGTTTTAAATCAGGCACAATCCCCATCGTGCACCAAAAATCTATTCCTAAGATGATGCTACTTGTGACTTCCGGAACGACTAAAAATTTAATTAATTTAATTTGGTCCATGAGACGAACTGGAACAGTAACTGAACCCTGACTCATACACTCCTTACCGTCTGCAACCGTACAACTTGGTGCATCCGACTTGTCCAAACTGAGATCCATTCCTTTTAGAATCTCCCAACCTTCCCTACCAATAATTGACCTGGTTGCTCCCGAATCCAAGAGCCCTAAAATCCTAAACCCAAAGATTGAGATCTCTAAATAAGGACGCTGATCTTGCCCTACATGTGAGATGATAAAATTGACTATCGCCAAGTTCCTCTCATTCTCCAAGTGTTTGGCCGAAGAAAATGAGGAGGAAGACACGACACGACCATCTAGTGCCCTCCCCTTGCGTTTCCCGAACACTTGGGGCACGTCTTGGTTGTCACGTCCGCCTTCCCGCAGCGATAGCAGTGTTTCTTCCGTTCGTCTTTATCGCAATTCCGTGCTATGTGACCCTCCTCGTGGCAGTTCCAGCAAGAAAATTTTCCGCCTGAAGTAGAAGGGGTGGGAACATCCGCAGCATTAACTGCTGTCGTTTTAGAACGACCATGGTAAGCTAAATCCGATTCGAGTAAATTTTTCTTACTCGTCGGAGGAGGTTGAAATTTTTCAGCCATGAGTCGATTCTTTTCAAGCTGTTTACAGACAGTTTGCAGCTGTTCAACAGAGCTGATCTCTGTTAACCCGATTCCCTGGATATAATAAGGTAGCACATTCCTGCGCAACACTTGTAACTTTGCCTCCTCCGTAGGTGGCTTCGGCATTCTCTGAAATAAATTTACCATACTTGCCATGTAAGCACCCACCGATTCATCCGATCCTTGTGTCCGTGACCTAATTTCATCCCACAACGCCACTTCGTAGTCAAATGGTTCATATTCTTCCTTTAACAGCCTGACGAAATCATCCCATGATTTTATTTTTGAACGCGCTGACCGATACCACGTTAGCGCTTGTCCACGTAGCAGCTCTATCGCAGAATCACACAGTATCTCCTCAGAAACGTTACAGGAAATACGGTAATCATTCACCCTTTCCAAAAATGCATGTACACTAAACTCGTGAATATTACCATCAAATTTAATATCCCAGTGCATTACCGGAATCTGTTTCCTTTTAGCAGCAGGCACTGTGGCATTTATTTTAACTGTAGGCTCTACTTTCGTTCCTGCTTGTGTCTGATGTTCCTCTTGATCTTCCGTCTTCTGAATCAGTCGATCTTCTTCAGCTCGAATGCTATCATTCAGTGTCTGTACCGACGTTTTAATGTCGTCGTCGTTACTCTCGATTCTCGCTAATCGGGAAATGACATGTTGAATTTTTGTGCAGATTTTTTGAAAGTCATAACTTGAACCCGTTCCAGAAAAATTGTCAACAAGCTCCTGAATATGTACAATTTTTGTCGAACAAATATCTACTTCCGAAGATGGGTCTAAAGCATTAACAGGAGTGTTCACGAGTTGCCCTACTTCTTCCCTACGCAATCTTTTTGCCAACTCCTGTCTCATAACATGTACCGTTAATGTCCTTGTCTCACTAATCCCACGCACGAGCAATTCATACTCCAACTCATCCCTACTCAACCTTAAGGTTTCCATATTAACGAAAAGTGGCGGAAATTTGCCCGGAAAAAAATAAAGACAATAGTTTTAAACCGATTAAAACTCTCCAATTTATGTTAATATATGACAACCAAAATATACATATATACGCCTAAATATGACAACGAAATTATATTAATCCATAGTTATAAAAGTAATTATTTTTCCTAAATAGAAATCCGCAATCAAAGACTTCCCAAGCCTCGTCCAACAATGGTGACAACAATGAAAAATAACAAGGCCCTTTTCCGCAATAGGCCCTACGACGTTAGACGCCAAAATTTGATCCAAATCAAATAAAAAGAAAATCGCGTCTTGACACAACGAGTCCCAAAACTAAATGACCCCAAAACCCAACGATACGATCCTAACCAAACGAAATGGCTCTTGAATCGCGACGCTAAATTCTCTCAACAATGACGATAACAATAAAAAAAAAACTACCAAGGTCCTTTCGCGCTTATAGCCCTAGGCCCTTCACGTTCACGGCCCCACGTTCGGGCGCCAAAATTGTGACGTGCACGCGACGTCGTCCTTCCGCAAAGGGGTGAGGAGTCCGGCTTCTCAGTCGAGACGGGGGGTTCGTAATTTTAAATGAGGGCGCCACACCATTCTGAGCAGTGCGCTCACCCAACCAAATGGTGATGGCCGTCAGGACACGTGACCTTGAAACGTAAGTGACCCAGGGACTGCGACTTGGGACAAAGATGGCTGAAAATGCTGAAGACTGGAGTGAGAGTGCGGAGGTAAGGTTGGTTAAATAAAAGATCCGGTTGAACTTAACTATTTGGTTCACTATTGCAAGAATTGTACACACATGTAAAAAAAAAGATAATAATAATAAATATAAATGTGAAAGGCACAATGTCTCGGCGAAGTTAGTCGTGAAAATTGAGTTCTCGGTAATAAAATTGGAGCACACGGTGTCCGAGCTTGATACCTACTTGCGCGATGACAAATTAACAAAACCTCCACCTTGAACTGTCCATAGCGCGCCCTCCTGGGCACGGACACCCAACGCACACCTAGCGTATCGACTTCGCGGACTACAGGTTGATCAACCGAGAGGCGAACCGGGTGTCCGGAATTAGGGGTACGCGGAAAAACAGTGCAACGCGATCGGTGAGTACCAACAATGTACCAATAAAAGGAATGCACAATCAAAAGTAGCAAGTTCAAGACAAAATGTCCCCTTACAAAAGTACAAAATACCATAAACAAAATATAAATACTTGAACTCAATTGCTCAGAATATATCACTAACATTTGACTGCCAACTCCATAAAAATTGCGCTCAATTTTGACAATTGTTACTCTAAATACTACAATCAAATAGTTACTTAACATTAACCAAAAAAAAGAATTGTAAATGAGAGTTCTTAAAAAAAAAATCCACGTAAATAAATTTTAAAACCAAAATGACTCAAGTTTACTCAAGTTCTAAACGATGCGCACAAATTTCAGCAAACCAAAGTTATGAAATGTTACACTTAGCTGCACTCTGCCGTAACGAAGAATGGACCGCAAGGGTAGATGGACTGGAACCTTCCTCAACTCTCACTCTGTTGCGATCCTGGTGGTCTGGACGAAGAGAAACGGGGTGAAGGCGAGCTCCGTCTCGAACCCTTCGAGACGCACGTAGATGAAAATAATCACTCGACGATGCCTTCAGCCCTTGGCGGGATGGTGGAAAGTCTATAGAGGTTGAGACACGAACCACGGGCACTTAAACTGATCCCCACATGGGAATTCCGACGCAGGTTATCCAAAATTAACCGAAGTCACCCAAAACCGTACAACGGAATATGTAATTCGGCGAACTAATCCCCCAAACACGGGTAATAATCAACTAGAATATTTAACACTCGACCGAAATTACTTAAAAGTGCCGTAAGACTCGCTACTCAGAAAACTCTCGCCAAAAGATGCCCGTTCACTTGTAACGACTTACACCAAGTGCCCGATTTTTCACTTAAGACTTGTAAAATCCGAATATTCAAAGACGAAAAAAAGAGAGAGAAGATATTCAACCTTGCACTTAAAGTACACCCCAAAACTATTTAAATAAAACACGAAATATTACATTCATAATTTTTAATATAGGATAGGGTTAATCTAAGGATAATAGGATGGTTGAATCATGGTAAATAATTGCCCTAAATAATTAAATATAATTTACTTATTTGCAATTCAACTTTAAAATCTAACATAGTGTCGCCACCTGGCGGCATAACGAAAAACGACACGGGCGGTCAATCCAATGTTACTAATAATTAACAAATGTCAAACTGTAAACAAATGTATGAAATAAAACTGAATATAATAAACTGAAAATGGAACTATTTAATTTTGAAACCAAAGAGCTACAGGGTTTAAGAAGAAAAACTGAGTAAGTGAATTTAATATAACTGTGAAATAATTAATGATAAATTTATTACAACAAAGTATACTATTTTAGGTTAGAATGCAGATACGCGGACAGGAATGGATAAAATGAGGAAATTAGGACGAAGGACAAAATTAGAACGTAACAGTGTGTGCATGTGTGTGTGCATGTGTGTGTGTATGTGTGTGCATGTGTGTGCGCATATGTGCGCATGTGTGCGCATGTGTGTGCATGTGTGTGCATGTGTGTGTGTGTGTGCATGTGTGTGTGCATGTGTGTGCATGTGTGTGCATGTGTGTGTGCATGTGTGTGTGCATGTGTGTGCATGTGTGTGTGCATGTGTGTACGCATGTGTGTGCATGTGTGTGCATGTGTGTGTGTGCATGTGTGTGTCTGCATGTGTGTGTGCATGTGTGTACGCATGTGTGTGCATGTGTGTGCATGTGTGTGCATGTGTGTGCATGTGTCTGCATGTGTGTGTGCATGTGTGTGCATGTGTGTGTGCATGTGTGTGTGCATGTGTGTGTGTATGTGTGTGCATGTGTGTGTGCATGTGTGTGTGTATGTGTGTTCATGTGTGTGCATGTGTGTGCATGTGTGTGCATGTGTGTGTGCATGTGTGTGTGCATGTGTGTGCATGTGTGTGTGCACCTGTCTACATGTGTGTGCATGTGTGCGTGCATATGTGTGCAAGTGTGTGTGCATGTGTGTGCATGTGTGTGCATGTGTGTGTACATGTGTGTGTGTATGTGTGTGTTCATGTGTCTGCATGTTTGTGTGCATGTGTGTGTGCATGTGTGTGTGTGCATGTGTGTGTGCATGTGTGTGCATGTGTGTGCATGTGTGTGTGCATGTGTGTGTATGTGTGTGCATGTGT
>CAUJCB010000692.1:1715000-1717500 GCA_963082715.1 Harpalus rubripes
GTGTGTGCATGTGTGTGCATGTGTGTGCATATGTGTGCATGTGTGTGTGCATGTGTGTGCATGTGTGTGTGCATGTGTGTGCATATGTGTGTGCATGTGTGTGCATGTGTGTGCATGTGTGTGTGCATGTGTGTGTGCATGTGTGTGCGCATGTGTGTGTGCATGTGTGTGCATGTGTGTGCGCATGTGTGCGCATGTGTGTGCATGTGTGTGCATGTGTGTGTGCATGTGTGTGCATGTGTGTGCATGTGTGTGTGCATGTGTGTGCATGTGTGTGTGCATGTGTGTGCATGTGTGTGCATGTGTGTGTGCATGTGTGTGCGCATGTGTGTGCATGTGTGTGTGCATGTGTGTGCATGTGTGTGCATGTGTGAGCATGTGTGTGCATGTGTGTGTGCATGTGTTTGCATGTGTGCATGTGTGTGCATGTGTGTGTGCATGTGTGTGTGCATTTGTGTGTGCATGTGTGTGCATGTGTGTGCATGTGTGTGCATGTGTGTGTGCATGTGTGTGCATGTGTGTTCATGTGTGTGCATGTGTGTGCATGTGTGTGTGCATGTGTGTGTGCACCTGTCTACATGTGTGTGCATGTGTGTGTGCATGTGTGTGAATGTGTGTGCATGTGTGTGTGCATGTGTGTGTGCATGTGTGTGCATGTGTGTGTGCATTTGTGTGCATGTGTGTGTGCATGTGTGTGCATGTGTGTGCATGTGTGAGCATGTGTGTGCATGTGTGTGTGCATGTGTTTGTTCATGTGTGTGCATGTGTGTACATGTGTGTGTGCATGTGTGTATATGTGTGTTCATGTGTGTGCATGTGTGTGTGCATGTGTGTGTATGTGTGTGCATGTGTTTGTGTGCATGTGTGTTCATGTGTGTGCATGTGTGTGCATGTGTGTGCATGTGTGTGCATGTGTGTGCATGTGTGTGTGCATGTGTGTGTGCACCTGTCTACATGTGTGTGCATGTGTGTGAATGTGTGTGCATGTGTGTGTGCATGTGTGTGAATGTGTGTGCATGTGTGTGCATGTGTGTGTGCATGTGTGTGCATGTGTGTGCATATGTGTGCATGTGTGTGTGCATGTGTGTGCATGTGTGTGTGCATGTGTGTGCATATGTGTGTGCATGTGTGTGCATGTGTGTGCATGTGTGTGTGCATGTGTGTGTGCATGTGTGTGCGCATGTGTGTGTGCATGTGTGTGCATGTGTGTGCGCATGTGTGCGCATGTGTGTGCATGTATGTGCATGTGTGTGTGCATGTGTGTGCATGTGTGTGCATGTGTGTGTGCATGTGTGTGCATGTGTGTGTGCATGTGTGTGCATGTGTGTGCATGTGTGTGTGCATGTGTGTGCGCATGTGTGTGCATGTGTGTGTGCATGTGTGTGCATGTGTGTGCATGTGTGAGCATGTGTGTGCATGTGTGTGTGCATGTGTGTGCATGTGTGTGCATGTGTGTGCATGTGTGTGTGCACCTGTGTACATGTGTGTGTGCATGTGTGTGTTCATGTGTGTGCATGTGTGTGCATGTGTGTGTGCATGTGAGTGCATGTGTGTGCATGTGTGTGCATGTGTGTGTGCATGTGTGTGCATGTGTGTGTCCATGTGTGTGCATATGTGTGTGCATGTGTGTGCAGGTGTGTGTGCATGTATGTGTGCATGTGTGTGCATGTGTGTGCATGTGTGTGCATGTGTGTGCATGTGTGTGCATATGTGTGTGCATGTGTGTGTGCATGTGTCTGCATGTGTGTGTGCATGTGTGTGCATGTGTGTGTGCATGTGTGTGTGCATGTGTGTGCAGGAGTGTGTGCATGTGTGTGCATGTGTGTGTGCATGTGTGTGTGCATGTGTGTGCATGTGTGTGCATGTGTGTGCATGTGTGTGCATGTGTGTGCATGTGTGTGCATGTGTGTGTACATGTGTGTGTATGTGTGTGTATGTGTGTGTGCATGTGTCTGCATGTGTGTGTGCATGTGTGTGCAAGTGTGTGCATGTGTGTGCATGTGTGTGTGCATGTGTGTGTGCATGTGTGTGCATGTGTGTCTGCATATGTGTGTGCATGTGTGTGCATGTGTGTACATGTGTGTGTGCATGTGTGTGTGCATGTGTGTGCATGTGTGTGCATATGTGTGTGCATGCGTGTGTTCATGTGTGTGTGTGCAGGTGTGCATGAGTGTGCATGTTTGTGCACGTGTGCATGTGTGTGTATGTGTGTGTGCATGTGTGTGTGCATGTGTGTGTGCATGTGTGTGTGTGCATGTGTGCATGTGTGTGCATGTGTGTATGCATGTTTGTGCACGTGTGCATGTGTGTGTATGTGTGTGTGCATGTGTGTGCATGTGTGTGTGCATGTGTGTGAGCATGTGTGTGCATGTGTGTGTGCATGTGTGTGCATGTGTGTGTGCATGTGTGTGCATGTGTGTGCATGTGTGTGCATGTGTGTGTGCATGTGTGTGCATGTGTGTTCATGTGTGTGCATGTGTGTGCATGTGTGTGCATGTGT
>CAUJCB010000692.1:1737500-1750000 GCA_963082715.1 Harpalus rubripes
ATGTGTGTGTGCATGTGTGTGCATGTGTGTGTGCATGTGTGTGTGCATGTATGTGTACATGTGTGTGTGCATGTGTGCATGTTTGTGCATGTGTGTGCATGTGTGTGCTTGTGTGTGCATGGGTCTGCATGTGTGTGTGCATGTGTGTGTGCATGAGTGTGTGCATGTGTGTGTGCATGTGTGTGTGCATGTGTGTGTATGTGTGTGCATGTGTTTGTGTGCATGTGTGTGCATGTGTGTGTGCATGTGTGTGCATGTGTGTGCATGTGTGTGCATGTTTGTGCATGTGTGTGCATGTGTGTGCTTGTGTGTGCATGTGTCTGCATGTGTGTGTGCATGTGTGTGTGCATGTGTGTGTGCATGTGTGTGTGCATGTGTGTGTGTGCATGTGTGTGTGCATGTGTGTGCATGTGTGTGCATGTGTGTGTGCATGTGTGTGTGCATGTGTGTGCATGTGTGTGCATGTGTGTGTGCATGTGTGTGCATGTGTGTGCATGTGTGTGTGCAAGTGTGTGCGCATGTGTGTGCATGTGTGTGTGCATGTGTGTGCATGTGTGTGCATGTGTGAGCATGTGTGTGCATGTGTGTGTGCATGTGTGTGCATGTGTGTGCATGTGTGTGTGCATGTGTGTGCATGTGTGTGTGCACCTGTGTACATGTGTGTGTGCACCGGTGTGTGTGCATGTGTGTGTGCATGTTTGTGCATGTGTGTGCATGTGTGTGTGCATGTGTGTGCATGTGTGTGCATGTGTGCATGTTTGTGTGCATGTGTGTGTGCATGTGTGTGTGCATGTGTGTGTGCATGTGTGTGTGCATGTGTGTGCGCATGTGTGCGCATGTGTGTGCATGTGTGTGTGCATGTGTGTGTGTGCATGTGTGTGCATGTGTGTGCGCATGTCTGCGCATGTGTGTGCATGTGTGTGCATGTGTGTGTGTGTGCATGTGTGTGTGCATGTGTGTGCATGTGTGTGCATGTGTGTGAGCATGTGTGTGCATGTATGTGTGCATGTGTGTGCATGTGTGTGTGCATGTGTGTGCATGTGTGTGCATGTGTGAGCATGTGTGTGCATGTGTGTGTGCATGTGTTTGTTCATGTGTGTGCATGTGTGTACATGTGTGTGTGCATGTGTGTGTATGTGTGTTCATGTGTGTGCATGTGTGTGCATGTGTGTGCATGTGTGTGTGCATGTGTGTATTCATGTGTGTGCATGTGTGTGTGCACCTGTCTACATGTGTGCGCATGTGTGTGCATGTGTGTGTGCATGTGTGTGTGCATGTGTGTGCATGTGTGTGCATGTGTGTGTACATGTGTGTGTGTATGTGTGTGTATGTGTGTGTGCATGTATGTGTGCATGTGTGTGCATATGTGTGTGCATATGTGTGCACATGTGTGTGCATGTGTGTGTGCATGTGTGTTCATGTGTGTGTGCATGTATGTGCATGTGTGTGCATGTGTGTACATGTGTGTGTGCATGTGTGTGCATGTGTGTGTGCATGTGTGTGCATATGTGTGTGCATATGTGTGCACATGTGTGTGCATGTGTGTGTGCATGTGTGTTCATGTGTGTGTGCATGTATGTGCATGTGTGTGCATGTGTGTACATGTGTGTGTGCATGTGTGTGCATGTGTTTGTGTGCATGTGTGTGCATGTGTGTGTGCATGTGTGTGCATGTGTGTGCATGTGTGTGCGCATGTGTGCGCATGTGTGTGCATGTGTGTGCATGTGTGTGTGTGCATGTGTGTGTGCATGTGTGTGCATGTGTGTGCATGTGTGTGTGCATGTGTGTGCATGTGTGTGTGCATGTGTGTGCATGTGTGTGGGCATGTGTGTGTGCATGCGTGAGCATGTGTGTGTGCATGTGTGTGCATGTGTGAGCATGAGTGAGCATGTGTGTGCATGTGTGTGTGCTTGTGTGTGTGCATGTGTTTGCATGTGTGCATGTGTGTGCATGTGTGTGTGCATGTGTGTGCATGTGTGTGTGCATGTGTGTGCATGTGTGAGCATGAGTGAGCATGTGTGTGCATGTGTGTATGCTTGTGTGTGTGCATGTGTTTGCATGTGTGCATGTGTGTGCATGTGTGTGTGCATGTGTGTGCATGTGTGTGTGCATGTGTGTGTGCATGTGTGTGTGCATGTTTGTGTGCATGTGTGTGCATGTGTGTGCATGTGTGTATGCATGTGTGTGCATGTGTGTGCATGTGTGTGTGCATGTGTGTGCATGTGTGTGCATGTGTGTGTGCATGTGTGTACGCTAGTGTGTGCATGTGGGTGCATGTGTGTGCATGTGTGCATGTGTGTGCATGTGTGTGCATGTGTGTGCATGTGTGTGCATGTGTGTGCATGTGTCTGCATGTGTGTGTGCATGTGTGTGTGCATGTGTGTGCATGTGTGTGTGCATGTGTGTGTGCACGTGTGTGTATGTGTGTGCATGTGTTTGTGTGCATGTGTGTGCATGTGTGTTCATGTGTGTGCATGTGTGTGCATGTGTGTGCATGTGTGTGCATGTGTGTGCATGTGTGTGTTCATGTGTGTGCATGTGTGTGTGCACCTGTCTACATGTGTGTGCATGTGTGTGCATGTGTGTGCATGTGTGTGTGCATATGTGTGCATGTGTGTGTGCATGTGTGTGCATGTGTGTGTGTACATGTGTGTGTGTATGTGTGTGTATGTGTGTGTATGTGTGTGTGCATGTGTGTGCATGTGTGTGCATGTGTGTGCATGTGTGTGCATGTGTGTGCATGTGTGTGCATGTGTGTGTGCATTTGTGTGCATGTTTGTGTGCATGTGTGTGTGCATGTGTGTGTGCATGTGTGTGTGCATGTGTGTGTGCATGTGTGCGTGTGTGTATGCATGTGTGTGTGCATTTGTGTGCATGTTTGTGTGCATGTGTGTTCATGTGTGTGAGCATGTGTGTGTGCATGTGTGCATGTGTGTATGCATGTGTGTGCATGTGTGTGCATGTGTGTGTGCATGTGTGTGCATGTGTGTGCCTGTGTGTGCATGTGTGTACGCTAGTGTGTGCATGTTTGTGCATGTGTGTGCATGTGTGCATGTGTGTGCAGGTGTCTGCATGTGTGTGTGCATGTGTGTACGCATGTGTGTGCATGTGTGTGCATGTGTGTGCATGTGTGTGCATGTGTGCGCATGTGTCTGCATGTGTTTGTGCATGTGTGTGTACATGTGTGTGTGTATGTGTGTGTATGTGTGTGTGCATGTGTCTGCATGTGTGTGTGCATGTGTGTGCATGTGTGTGCATGTGTGTGCATGTGTGTGTGTGTGCATGTGTGTGCATGTGTGTACATGTGTGTGCATGTGTGTGCATGTGTGTGTGCATGTGTGTGTGCATGTGTGTGTGCATGTGTGTGTGCATGAGTGTGTGCATGTGTGTGCATGTGTGTGTGCATGTGTGTGTGCATGTGTGTGCATGTATGTGCATGTGTGTGCATGTGAGTGCATGTGTGTGTGCATGTGTACGCTAGTGTGTGCATGTGTGTGCATGTGTGTGCATGTGTGTGCATGTGTGTGCATGTGTCTGCATGTGTGTGTGCATGTGTGTACGCATGTGTGTGCATGTGTGTGCATGTGTGTGCATGTGTGTGCATGTGTACATGTGTGTGCATGTGTGTGCTTGTGTGTGTGCATGTGTGTACGCATGTGTGTGCATGTATGTGCATGAGTGTGCATGTTTGTGCATGTGTGTGCATGTGTGTGCTTGTGTGTGCATGTGTGTGCATGTGTGTGTGCTTGTGTGTGTGCATGTGTGTGTACATGTGTGTGTGCATGTGTGTGCATGTGTGTGCACCTGTGTACATGTGTGTGCATGTGTGTGCATGTGTGTGCATGTGTGTGTGTGCATGTGTGTGCATGTGTGTGCATGTGTGTGCATGTGTGTGTGCATGTGTGTGCATGTGTGTTCATGTGTGTGCATGTGTGTGCATGTGTGTGTGCACCTGTGTACATGTGTGTGCATGTGTGTGCATGTGTGTGCATGTGTGTGTGCATATGTGTGCATGTTTGTGTGCTTTTTTGTGCATGTGTGTGCATGTGTGTGTACATGTGTGTGTATGTGTGTGCATGTATGTGTGCATGTGTGTGTGTGCATGTGTGTGCATGTGTGTGTGCGTGTGTGCATGTGTGTGTGCATGTGTGTGTGCATGTGTGTGTGCGTGTGTGCGCATGTGTGTACATGTGTGTGCATGTGTGTGCATGTGTGTGTGCATGTGTGTGTGCATGTGTGTGTGTGCATGTGTGTGTGCATGTGTGTGTGTGCCTGTGTGTGTGCATGTGTGTGTGTGCATGTGTGTGCATGCGTGTGTGCATGTGTGTGTGCATGTGTGTGTGCATGTGTGTGTGCATGAGTGTGTGCATGTGTGTGCATGTGTGTGTGCATGTGTGTGTGCATGTGTGTGCATGTATGTGCATGTGTGTGCATGTGAGTGCATGTGTGTGTGCATGTGTACGCTAGTGTGTGCATGTGTGTGCATGTGTGTGCATGTGTGTGCATGTGTGTGAATGTGTGTGCATGTGTCTGCATGTGTGTGTGCATGTGTGTACGCATGTGTGTGCATGTGTGTGCATGTGTGTGCATGTGTGTGCATGTGTGTGCATGTGTGTGCATGTGTACATGTGTGTGCATGTGTGTGCATGTGTGTGTGCATGTGTGTACGCATGTGTGTGCATGTATGTGCATGTGTGTGCATGTTTGTGCATGTGTGTGCATGTGTGTGCTTGTGTGTGCATGTGTGTGCATGTGTGTGTGCATGTGTGTGTGCATGTGTGTGCATGTGTGTGTGCACCTGTGTACATGTGTGTGCATGTGTGTGCATGTGTGTGCATGTGTGTGCATGTGTGTGAGTGTGCATGTGTGTGCATGTGTGTGCATGTGTGTGCATGTGTGTGTGCATGTGTGTGCATGTGTGTGCATGTGTGTGCATGTGTGTGCATGTGTGTGTGCACCTGTGTACATGTGTGTGCATGTGTGTGCATGTGTGTGCATGTGTGTGTGCATATGTGTGCATGTTTGTGTGCTTTTTTGTGCATGTGTGTGCATGTGTGTGTACATGTGTGTGTGTATGTGTGTGCATGTATGTGTGCATGTGTGTGTGTGTGCATGTGTGTGCATGTGTGTGTGCGTGTGTGCATGTGTGTGTGCATGTGTGTGTGCATGTGTGTGTGCGTGTGTGTGCATGTGTGTACATGTGTGTGCATGTGTGTGCATGTGTGTGTGCATGTGTGTGCATGTGTGTGTGTGCATGTGTGTGTGCATGTGTGTGTGTGCCTGTGTGTGTGTATGTGTGTGTGTGCATGTGTGTGCATGCGTGTGTGCATGTGTGTGTGCATGTGTGTGTGTATGTGTGTGCATGTGTTTGTGTGCATGTGTGTGCATGTGTGTTATAATAATAATATCTTTATATCTTTATTCCCAACAGAAACCATTTACAGGGAAACATAACAGTAAAAAAAAACATAAATTTTTTGAAACATAAATATGAGAGAAAAAAAAATACAATTATGAAAGTGAATATAATAATTACAAGAAGATATCTTCGTAAAGATGATCGGCGCTTCGGCACATAACATGGACTGGAGATCTGGCCAAGATATCTGTATTGGGGGCAGGCAAGTAAAAGTTTTGTGGTACCAGGAAGACAGCCTGGGAACCTGTAATTGAATGCAAGCCAACAAATATGGACAATCTATTTTATTTTTCAACAAAAGGGACAGAAATCTGGCAGACTGTTCCTCTCTTCTGATTTCCAATGCTGGCATATCATGACGTTGAAGAAGATTTTCGTGGTTTGCACCTCGTTCAGGATAGGACCTGTCAACTTTGTACGAAAGGTATTTTAAAAAGCGGCGGTGTATTCTATTAAGAGCAGCAAATTGGTATTCATAAAGTGGGTACCATACAATGGTTACATAATCAAATTTACTTATAATGAATGCAAAATATAGATTTTTTAAAGCTGAAATATCATTGAACTGCTTAGTGATTCTTAAGATGAAACCTAAAGTTTTACTCGCAGCAGAGCAAGTATTATTAATATGATGAGTGAATTTAAAGTTTGACGAAAACGTAACACCTAAATCTTTTATTACTTCTTTTTTATCAATTAAATTTAACTTGATTTTGTATGGAAACAGTAATGAATTCTGCTTACGTGTGTATGTGGTCAAATAACATTTTTCGGCATTTAACATTAACTTATTTGTTTCACACCAAGAAACCATGATATTGATGTTACTTTGTAATGAACTAGCATCACTTAATGACGAAATATTGGAAAAAATCTTAATATCGTCCGCATACGCTAAGACTGGGCAAGTGAATAAGTGTAAGAGTTCGTCAATAAATAGGAGGAACAATAAAGGACCTAAATTAGAACCTTGCGGTACCCCTGATGTTGGAACAAAATCAAATGACAAGTAGCCGTTATAACAAACATAACATGTTCGATCTGTGAGGTATGAGTTTAAAAGATTAATTATTTTAGGAGCTGCACCAAACTGACTCACTTTTTTCAAAAGTATTGTATGATCTATAGAGTCGAAGCTTTTCGAGAGGTCAGTGTAAATAGTATCAATTTGACCACGCCTATCAAGACAGTTTGAAACAAATTGTGTGAAACATGCAAGGTTAGTCGTAGTTGATCTACCTCGCATGAAACCGTGCTGATTTTGAGAAATAAGAGATTTAGTGTTATTGTAAATCACATTATATATTACTTTTTCAAAAATTTTGGCAAATGCACTCAGTAGAGATATAGGTCGGTAATTTTTTATTAAGGTTTTGTCATCTTTTTTAAATACAGGTGTAATTACAGTTGTTTTCCATCTATCGGGGAACGACTGGGAGTTGATGGCCAGGTTAATGATAAAAGTTAAAGGTTGTGCTAGGGCAAATCGACAATCTTTGACTAAATATGTAGGTATTTGATCTTCACCTGCTGATGTTTTGTTAGGTAATTGCGCCATTATGTGTAAAATGTCATCCTCAGTAACACTGCTTATGGAAAATGATAAAGAGTAGACTGAGTCTTCTGAAAAGTCGCAAGAAGATCTTGTTTGGAAAAAATCTGAAAAATAGTTCGCAAATGCATCTACAATCTCCTGCGGAGTATTGTAAACAGTTGCATCATCTTTTAGCATAGCTGGAATTCGACTGATGCCCTGTTTCGAGTGAACATAGTTCCAGAATTCAGATGGATTTGATTTAACATTGGTTTGAACCTTGTCCAAATATAATTCATAAGCACTTTTTATTTGTGATTTCGTCAAGGTTCTCAATCTTCTAAACTCATCGAGGTAATTCTGATTCTTGTGTTTCAGCCAGTTTCTTCTGTAATATTCTTTAGTTTTAATATTTTTTATAATTTCAGAAGTGAACCAAATCGGAAATTTTGACTTTGAATTTTTACATTTTGGTACATTATTATCTAGGCAAGTATATAGAAACTCATAAAATGCATTTAAAGCTTCATTTACTGCATCATATGAATAAAGAAAGGACCAGTCACAAGAAAAGAGATCTTCTTAAAGTTGATGAAAATTAGCTCTTCGGAAATTATAACGGACATTATTGTTAGAAGAAAATTTAGATGATTTGGAATGTGACAAGATAATTTCGGATATTAATGCTGGATGGTAAACATCTTCCTGTACCAAGGGAGGTGACGCTTTATTAATATTTGTGGAGTTATTAAGATTGCATAATATCAAATCTAGCTTATTGCCAAGAATATTGTTTATATTATTTACATTACGTAAACCAAGGAAATTACAGAAATTAGCTAGACATGATGTTTTTTGAGTTGAAATAATATTATCGGTAAAATCAGGTACATTGAAGTCGCCAATTATTATTATGTTATGATTAATTAGGAGTTCTTCTAAAGATTCAAAGAATAAATCAAAGCTGTAAGAATTAACATCAGGTGGAATATATATGGCACAAAGTATAAATTGTAAATGTGCAATATAACATTTACAGGCTACAAAATCAATTAGGCTACAAATGTCCCTAAGGAAGGTAACGTCAAGAACTTCATAACGTATGTAATCGGAAAGCGCCATTAAAACTCCACCACCTGTAGACCTACCAACAGCTGATAAATTACGATCACAGCGAATTATATTATAATTAGAGGGGAAAAGTTCCGAGTTGGTTACGGAGCCCTGAATCCAAGTTTCAGACAAAATGAGGACATCAAAAGACACTGCACAACAATTAACATAAAATATATTAGTTTTACTGTTAAGACCCCTGCAATTTTGATAGTATATACTTAAGATATGTGGACTTCTGTTGGGATCATTCAGTTTTCCGAAATGATTCTCGGTGTGTTATAACGTACTTTATTTTTAAATTATTTTCACCATTTGCAAGACGTTCATCTAATTCCTTTTTTAGTGATTTGTAATAATCCATTTGCTGACGAGTCCTGTCAGGAGAAACAGAAATAGTATTCCATTTATCCTCAGATTTAACAGATTTAAATTCCTTAAAGAAGTTGACAACTGTGACAGTAGACTGCAGTTGTACTTTAATGGGGCGCGGGGTACGTTTGTTACTATCAAAACGACCTAAGCGTAAGAGTTTTAAATTTTCAGCTTGGATCTGGCAATCTGATAACAATTTTTTTACAAGGTTAAGATCATTTTCCTCCTGTTCTTTTTTGGACGTGCAATTTTCGGGATGATTATAAATCATTATGTTTCGGGATCTTTTTTCCCTTTCATTAATTTCGCTGATAATATTCTCAGTAAGAGTTATCTGAGGATATTTTGCTACAAATTAATCATTAAAAGAAGTTTCAATTTTCTTTTTAAAAGAAATAAAATCATTTTGTAAATCAATAATAATTTTTTTAAGGATGTTCATATCATCACACAAACTTTCACATTTACCACAGTTCCATTTGAGCCCTGTTTTAGTGGAATTAAGCCGTCTAGCTTCAGAGGCAGAGATATCCACACAATCTATGTTAAATGAATTCTTACAAATATGGCAAGTAATTATTCGATGTTGATCAAATGCTTTATTGCAACAATGGCATGTAGCAACCATTATTGCAATAATAGATACTCAAAAAAAAAGAAAAAAATAATAGGAAAGAATATAAAACGAAAGAAACACCCAGTATGACAAAATTACACACAGCACCCAGTATAAATTCTCAGGTGATATAGGTGAATGAACCCGCACGAAGAATTAACGCGAATAAACAAACAAATTAACCACACCTTCTAAACCAAATACGTATAACAAAAATTGAAGATAACTCACCCCTGTAATATTTGTTTGCGAAGAAGCACTTAAAAACAACACAACTCAAGTAATAAACTGATACCAAAAAATACTCAAAAACTCCAGAAAATGCCACAAAAATATGGAAAAAATGCAGAGCGAAGCAAAAACCAACCATCACAATGAATTCTCTATTGTTGGTTCATGTGTGTGCATGTGTGCATGTGTGTGCATGTGTGTGTGCATGTGTGTGTGCATGTGTGTGCATTTGTGTGCATGTGTGTGTGCATGTGTGTTCATGTGTGTGTGCATGTATGTGCATGTGTGTGCATGCGTGTGCATGTGTGTGTGCATGTGTGTGCATGTGTGTGCATGTGTGTGTGCATGTATGTGTACATGTGTGTGTGTGCATGTGTGTGCATGTGTGAGCATGTGTGTGCATATGTGTGCATATGTGTGTGCATGTGTGTGCATGTGTGTGCATGTGTGTGCATGTGAGTGCATGTGTGTGCATATGTGTGTTCATGTGTGTGCATGTGTGTGTGCATGTGTGTGTGCATGTGTGTGCATGTGTGTGCATGTGTGTGCAAGTGCGTGCTTGTGTGTGCATGTGTGTGCATGTGTGCATGTGTGTGTGCATGTGTGTGCATGTGTGTGCATGTGTGTGCATGTGTGTGCATGTGTGTGCATGTGTGTGCATATGTGTGTGCATGTGTGTGCATGAGTGTGTGCATGTGTGTGCATGTGTGTGTGCATGTGTGTGTGCATGTGTGTGCATGTGTGTGCATGTGTGTGCATGTGTGTGTACATGTGTGTGTATGTGTGTGTATGTGTGTGTGCATGTGTCTGCATGTGTGTGTGCATGTGTGTGCAAGTGTGTTTATGTGTGTGCATGTGTGTGTGTGCATGTGTGTGTGCATGTGTGTACATGTGTGTGCATGTGTGTGCATGTGTGTGTGCATGTGTGTGTGCATGTGTGTGCATGTGTGTGCATGTGTGTGCATGTGTGTGTGCATGTGTGTGCATGTGTGTGTGCATGTGTGTGCATGTGTGTGTGCATGTGATTGTGCATGTGTGTGCATGTGTGTGCATGTGTGTGCATGTGTGTGCATGTGTGTGCATGTGTGTGTATATGTGTGTGTGTATGTGTGTGTATGTGTGTGTGCATGTGTGTGTGCATGTGTGTGCATGAGTGTGTGCATGTGTGTGCATGTGTGTGTGCATGTGTGTGTGCATGTGTGTGCATGTGTGTGCATGTGTGTGTATATGTGTGTGTGTATGTGTGTGTATGTGTGTGTGCATGTGTGTGTGCATGTGTGTGCATGAGTGTGTGCATGTGTGTGCATGTGTGTGTGCATGTGTGTGTGCATGTGTGTGTGCATGTGATTGTGCATGTGTGTGCATGTGTGTGCATGTGTGTGCATGTGTGTGCATGTGTGTGTATATGTGTGTGTGTATGTGTGTGTATGTGTGTGTGCATGTGTGTGTGCATGTGTGTGCATGAGTGTGTGCATGTGTGTGCATGTGTGTGTGCATGTGTGTGTGCATGTGTGTGCATGTGTGTGCATGTGTGTGTATATGTGTGTGTGTATGTGTGTGTATGTGTGTGTGCATGTGTGTGTGCATGTGTGTGCATGAGTGTGTGCATGTGTGTGCATGTGTGTGTGCATGTGTGTGTGCATGTGTGTGCATGTGTGTGTACATGTGTGTGTGTATGTGTGTGTATGTGTGTGTGCATGTGTCTGCATGTGTGTGCATGTGTGTGCAAGTGTGTTTATGTGTGTGCATGTGTGTGTGCATGTGTGTGTGCATGTGTGTACATGTGTGTGCATGTGTGTGCATGTGTGTGTGCATGTGTGTGTGCATGTGTGTGTGCATGTGTGTGCATGTGTGTGCATGTGTGCGCATGTGTGTGTGCATGTGTGTGTGCATGTGTGTGCATGTGTGTGTGCATGTGTGTGCATGTGTGTGTGCATGTGATTGTGCATGTGTGTGCATGTGTGTGCATGTGTGTGCATGTGTGTGCATGTGTGTGTATATTTGTGTGTGTATGTGTGTGTATGTGTGTGTGCATGTGTCTGCATGTGTGTGTACATGTGTGTGTAAGTGTGTGCATGTGTGTACATGTGCGTGCATGTGTGTGCATGTGTGTGTGCATGTGTGTGTGCATGTGTGTGTGCATGTGTGTGCATGAGTGTGTTCATGTGTGTGCATGTGTGTGTGCATGTGTGTGTGCATGTGTGTGCATGTGTGTGCATGTGTGTGTGCATGTGGGTGTGCATGTGTGTGTGCATGTGTGTGCATGTGTGTGCATGTGTGTGCATATGTGTGTTCATGTGTGTGCATGTGTGTACATGTGTGTGTGCATGTGTTTGCATGTGTGTTCATGTGTGTGCATGTGTGTGCATGTGTGTGTGCATGTGTGTGTTCATGTGTGTGCATGTGTGTGTGCACCTGTCTACATGTGTGTGCATGTGTGTGCATGCGTGTGTGCATATGTGTGCATGTGTGTGTGCATGTGTGTGCAAGTGTGTGCATGTGTGTGTGCATGTGTGTGCATGTGTGTGCATGTGTGTATGCATGTGTATGCATATGTGTGTGCATATGTGTGTGCATGTGTGTGCATGTGTGTGAGCATGCGTGTGTGCAAGTGTGTGCATGTGTGTGTGCATGTGTGTGTGCATGTGTGTGTGCTTGTGTGTGGATGTGTTTGCATGTGTGTACATGTGTGTGCATGTGTGTGTGCATGTGTGTTTGCATGTGTGTGCATGTGTGTGTGCATGTGTGTGCATGTGTGTGTGCATGTGTGTACGCATGTGTGTGCATGTATGTGCATGTGTGTGCATGTTTGTGCATGTGTGTGCATGTGTGTGCTTGTGTGTGCATGTGTCTGCATGTGTGTGTGCATGTGTGTGCATGTGTGTGTGCATGTGTGTGTGCATGTGTGTGTGCATGTGTGTGCATGTGTGTGTGCACCTGTGTACATGTGTGTGCATGTGTGTGCATGTGTGTGCATGTGTGTGTGTGCATGTGTGTGCATGTGTGTGCATGTATGTGCATGTGTGTGTGCATGTGTGTGCATGTGTGTGTGCACCTGTGTACATGTGTGTGCATGTGTGTGTGCATGTGTGCGTGCATGTGTGTGTGCATGTGTGTGTGCCTGAGTGTGCATGTGTGTGTGCGTGTGTGCATGTGTGTGTGCATGTGTGTGTGCATGTGTGTGTGCGTGTGTGTGCATGTGTGTACATGTG
>CAUJCB010000692.1:1762500-1785000 GCA_963082715.1 Harpalus rubripes
TGTGTGCATGTGTGTGCATGTGTGAGCATGTGTGTGCATGTGTGTGTGCATGTGTGTGTGCATGTGTGTGCATGTGTGTGCATGTGTGTGCATGTGTGTGTGCATGTTTGTGCATGTGTGTGCATGTGTGTGCATGTGTGTGCATGAGTGTGTGCATATGTGTGCATGTGTGTGTATGTGTGCGCATGTGTGTGCATGTGTGTGTGCATGTGTGTGCATGTGTGTGTGTGCATGTGTGTGCATGTGTGTGCATGTGTGTGCATGTGTGTGCATGTGTGCGCGTATGTGTGTGTGCATGTGTGTGTGCATGTGTGTGTGCATGTGTTTGTTTGCATGTGTGTGCATGTGTGTGCATGTGTGTGCATGTTTGTGTGCATGTGTGTGCATGTGTGTGTGCATGTTTGTACATGTGTGTGCATGTGTGTGCATGTGTGTGCATGTGTGTGCATGTGTGTGTGCATGTTTGTGCATGTGTGTAAATGTGTGTGCATGTGTGTGTGCATGTGTGTGCATGTGTGTGCATGTGTGTGCATGTTTGTGCATGTGTGTGCATGTGTGTGCATGTGTGTGTGCATGTGTGTGCAAGTGTGTGCATGTGTGTGCATGTGTGTGTGCATGGGTGTGCATGTGTGTGCATGTGTGTGCATGTGTGTGCATGTGTGTGCATGTGTGTGCATGTGTGTTGGCAAGTGTGTGCATGTGTGTGCATGTGTGTGCATGTGTTGCATGTGTGTGCATGTGGGTGTGTGTGCATGTGTGTGCATGTGTGTGTGCATGTGTGTGCATGTGTGTGCATGTGTGTGCATGTGTGTGTGCATGTGTGTGCATGTGTGTGCATGTGTGTGCATGCGTGTGCATGTGTGTGCATGTGTGTGCATGTGTGTGCATGTGTGTGCATGTGTGTGCATGTGTGTGTGCATGTGTGTGCATGTGTGTGTGCATGAGTGTGCATGTGTGTGAATGTGTGTGCATGTGTGTGCATGTGTGTGTGCATGTGTGTGTGCATGTGTGTGCATGTGTGTGCATGCGTGTGCATGTGTGTGCATGTGTGTGCATGTGTGTGCATGTGTGTGCATGTGTGTGTGCATGTGTGTGCATGTGTGTGTGCATGTGTGTACGCATGTGTGAGCATGTGTGTGCATGTGTGTGCATGTGTGTGCATGTGCGTGCATGTGTGTGCATGTGTGTGTGCATGTGTGTGCATGTGTGTGTGCATGTGTGTACGCATGTGTGAGCATGTGTGTGCATGTGTGTGCATGTGTGTGCATGTGCGTGCATGTGTCTGCATGTGTGTGTGCATGTGTGTGTGCATTTGTGTGTGCATGTGTGTGCATGAGTGTGTGCATGTGTGTGTTCATGTGTGTGTGTATGTGTGTGCATGTGTTTGTGTGCATGTGTGTGCATGTGTGTTCATGTGTGTGCATGTGCGTGCATGTGTGTGCATGTGTGTGTGCATGTGTGTGTGCATGTGTGTGCATGTGTGTGTTCACCTGTCTACATGTGTGTGCATGTGTGTGCATGTGTGTGTGCATGTGTGTGCATGTGTGTGCATGTGTGTGCATGTGTGTGCATGTGTGTGTGCATGTGTGTGCATGTGTGTGTGTGCATGTGTGTGTGCATGTGTGTGTGCATGTGTGTGCATATGTGTGTGCATGTGTGTGCAGGTGTGTGTGCATGTGTGTGTGCATGTGTGTGCATGTGTGTACATGTATGTGCATGTGTGTGCATATGTGTGTGCATGTGTGTGCATGTGTGTACATGTGTGTGCATGTGTGTGCATGTGTGTGTGCATGTGTGTGCATGTGTGTACATATGTGTGTTCATGCGTGTGCATGTGTATGTGCATGTGTGTGCATGTGTGTGTATGTGTGTGTGCATGTGTGTGTGCATGTGTGTGTGCATATGTGTGCATGTGTGTGTATGTGTGCGCATGTGTGTGCATGTGTGTGTGCATGTGTGTGCATGTGTGTGTGTGCATGTGTGTGCATGTGTGTGCATGTGTGTGCATGTGTGTATGTGCATGTGTGTGTGCATGTGTGTGCATGTGTGTGCATGTGTGTGCATGTGTGTGTGCATGTGTGTGCATGTGTGTGTGCATGTGTGTGCATGTGTGTGCATGTGTGAGCATGTGTGTGCATGTGTGTGTGCATGTGTGTGTGCATGTGTGTGCATGTGTGTGCATGTGTGTGCATGTGTGTGTGCATGTTTGTGCATGTGTGTGCATGTGTGTGCATGTGTGTGCATGAGTGTGTGCATATGTGTGCATGTGTGTGTATGTGTGCGCATGTGTGTGCATGTGTGTGTGCATGTGTGTGCATGTGTGTGTGTGCATGTGTGTGCATGTGTGTGCATGTGTGTGCATGTGTGTGCATGTGTGCGCGTATGTGTGTGTGCATGTGTGTGTGCATGTGTGTGTGCATGTGTTTGTTTGCATGTGTGTGCATGTGTGTGCATGTGTGTGCATGTTTGTGTGCATGTGTGTGCATGTGTGTGTGCATGTTTGTACATGTGTGTGCATGTGTGTGCATGTGTGTGCATGTGTGTGCATGTGTGTGTGCATGTTTGTGCATGTGTGTAAATGTGTGTGCATGTGTGTGTGCATGTGTGTGCATGTGTGTGCATGTGTGTGCATGTTTGTGCATGTGTGTGCATGTGTGTGTGCATGTGTGTGCAAGTGTGTGCATGTGTGTGCATGTGTGTGTGCATGGGTGTGCATGTGTGTGCATGTGTGTGCATGTGTGTGCATGTGTGTGCATGTGTGTGCATGTGTGTTGGCAAGTGTGTGCATGTGTGTGCATGTGTGTGCATGTGTGTGCATGTGTTGCATGTGTGTGCATGTGGGTGTGTGTGCATGTGTGTGCATGTGTGTGTGCATGTGTGTGCATGTGTGTGCATGTGTGTGCATGTGTGTGTGCATGTGTGTGCATGTGTGTGCATGTGTGTGCATGCGTGTGCATGTGTGTGCATGTGTGTGCATGTGTGTGCATGTGTGTGCATGTGTGTGCATGTGTGTGTGCATGTGTGTGCATGTGTGTGTGCATGAGTGTGCATGTGTGTGAATGTGTGTGCATGTGTGTGCATGTGTGTGTGCATGTGTGTGTGCATGTGTGTGCATGTGTGTGCATGCGTGTGCATGTGTGTGCATGTGTGTGCATGTGTGTGCATGTGTGTGCATGTGTGTGTGCATGTGTGTGCATGTGTGTGTGCATGTGTGTACGCATGTGTGAGCATGTGTGTGCATGTGTGTGCATGTGTGTGCATGTGCGTGCATGTGTCTGCATGTGTGTGTGCATGTGTGTGTGCATTTGTGTGTGCATGTGTGTGCATGAGTGTGTGCATGTGTGTGTTCATGTGTGTGTGTATGTGTGTGCATGTGTTTGTGTGCATGTGTGTGCATGTGTGTTCATGTGTGTGCATGTGCGTGCATGTGTGTGCATGTGTGTGTGCATGTGTGTGTGCATGTGTGTGCATGTGTGTGTTCACCTGTCTACATGTGTGTGCATGTGTGTGCATGTGTGTGTGCATGTGTGTGCATGTGTGTGCATGTGTGTACATGTGTGTGTATGTGTGTGTATGTGTGTGTGCATGTGTGTGCATGTGTGTGTGCATGTGTGTGTGCATGTGTGTGCGTATGTGTGCGCATGTGTGTGCATGTGTGTGTTCATGTGTGTGTGTGTGCAAGTGTGTGCATGTGTGCGCATGTGTGTGCATGTGTGTGCATGTGTGTTTGTGCATGTGTGTGTGCATGTGTGTGCATGTGTGTGCATGTGTGTGCATGTGTGTGTGCATGTGTGTGCATGTGTGTGCATGTGTGTTCATGTGTGTGCATGTGTGTGTGTGTGCATGTGTGTGTGCATGTGTATGTGCATGTGTGTGCATGTGTGTGCGCATGTGTGCGCATGTGTGTGCATGTGTGTGCATGTGTGTGTGTGCATGTGTGTGTGCATATGTGTGCATGTGTGTGCATGTGTGTGCATGTGTGTGCATGTGTGTGTGCATGTGTGTGCATGTGTGTGTGCATGTGTGTGCATGTGTGTGGGCATGTGTGTGTGCATGTGTGTGCATGTGTGTGTGCATGTGTGTGCATGTGTGAGCATGAGTGAGCATGTGTGTGCATGTGTGTGTGCATGTGTGTGTGCATGTGTTTGCATGTGTGTGTGCATGTGTGTGTGCATATGTGTGCATGTGTGTGCATGTGTGTGCATGTGTGTGTGCATGTGTGTGCATGTGTGTGTGCATGTGTGTGTGCATGTGTGTTTGCATGTGTGTGCATGTGTGTGCATGTGTGTGTGCATGTGTGTGTGCATATGTGTGTGCATGTGTGTGCAGGTGTGTGCATGTGTGTGTGCATGTGTGTGCATGTGTGTGTATGTGTGTGCATGTGTGTGTGCATGTGTGTGCATGTGTGTGCATGTGTGTGCATGTGTGTGTGCATGTGTGTACGCTAATGTGTGCATGTGTGTGCATGTGTGCATGTGTGTGCATGTGTCTGCATGTGTGTGTGCATGTGTGTACGCTTGTGTGTGCATGTGTGTGCATGTGTGTGCATGTGTGTGCATGTGTGTGCATGTGTGTGCATGTGTCTGCATGTGTGTGCGCATGTGTGTGTGCATGTGTGTGTGCATGTGTGTGTGCATGTGTGTGCATGTGTGTGTGCATGTGTGTGTGCATGTGTGTGTGTATGTGTGTGCATGTGTTTGTGTGCATGTGTGTGCATGTGTGTTCATGTGTCTGCATGTGTGTGCATGTGTGTGCATGTGTGTGCATGTGTGTGCATGTGTGTGTGCATGTGTGTGTGCATGTGTGTGCATGTGTGCGTGCACCTGTCTACATGTGTGTGCATGTGTGTGCATGTGTGTGTGCATATGTGTGCATGTGTGTGTGCATGTGTGTGTGCATGTGTGTGTGTATGTGTGTGCATGTGTTTGTGTGCATGTGTGTGCATGTGTGTGTGCATGTGTGTGCATGTGTGTGCGCATGTGTGCGCATGTGTGTGCATGTGTGTGCATGTGTGTGTGTGCATGTGTGTGTGCATGTGTGTGCATGTGTGTGCATGTGTGTGCATGTGTGTGTGCATGTGTGTGCATGTGTGTGTGCATGTGTGTGCATGTGTGTGGGAATGTGTGTGTGCATGTGTGAGCATGTGTGTGTGCATGTGTGTGCATGTGTGAGCATGAGGGAGCATGTGTGTGCATGTGTGTGTGCTTGTGTGTGTGCATGTGTTTGCATGTGTGCATGTGTGTGCATGTGTGTGTGCATGTGTGTGCATGTGTGTGTGCATGTGTGTGTGCATGTGTGTGTGCATGTGTGTGTGCATGTGTGTGCATGTGTGTGCATGTGTGTGCATGTGTGTATGCATGTGTGCGCATGTGTGTGCATGTGTGTGTGCATGTGTGTGCATGTGTGTGCATGTGTGTGTGCATGTGTGTACGCTAGTGTGTGCATGTGGGTGCATGTGTGTGCATGTGTGCATGTGTGTGCATGTTTCTGCATGTGTGTGTGCATGTGTGTGTGCATGTGTGTGCATGTGTGTGCATGTGTGTGCATGTGTGTGCATGTGTGTGCATGTGTCTGCATGTGTGTGTGCATGTGTGTGTGCATGTGTGTGTGCATGTGTGTGCATGTGTGTGTGCATGTGTGTGTGCATGTTTGTGTATGTGTGTGCATGTGTTTGTGTGCATGTGTGTTCATGTGTGTGCATGTGTGTGCATGTGTGTGCATGTGTGTGCATGTGTGTGTGCATGTGTGTGTTCATGTGTGTGCATGTGTGTGTGCACCTGTCTACATGTGTGTGCATGTGTGTGCATGTGTGTGCATGTGTGTGTGCATATGTGTGCATGTGTGTGTGCATGTGTGTGCATGTGTGTGCATGTGTGTGTACATGTGTGTGTATGTGTGTGTATGTGTGTGTGCATGTGTGTGCATGTGTGTGCATGTGTGTGCATGTGTGTGCATGTGTGTGTGCATTTGTGTGCATGTTTGTGTGCATGTGTGTGTGCATGTGTGTGTGCATGTGCGTGTGCATGTGTGCATGTGTGTATGCATGTGTGTGTGCATTTGTGTGCATGTTTGTGTGCATGTGTGTGTGCATGTGTGTGTGCATGTGTGTATGCATGTGTGTGCATGTGTGTGCATGTGTGTGTGCATGTGTGTGCATGTGTGTGCCTGTGTGTGCATGTGTGTACCCTAGTGTGTGCATGTGTGTGCATGTGTGTGCATGTGTGCATGTGTGTGCATGTGTCTGCATGTGTGTGTGCATGTGTGTACGCATGTGTGTGCATGTGTGTGCATGTGTGTGCATGTGTGTGCATGTGCGCATGTGTCTGCATGTGTGTGTGCATGTGTGTGTGCATGTGTGTGTGCATGTGTGTGCATGTGTGTGTGCATGTGTGTGTGCATGTGCATGTGTTTGTGTGCCTGTGTGTGCATGTGTGTTCATATGTGTGCATGTGTGTGCATGTGTGTGTGCATGTGTGTGTGCATGTGTGTGCATGTGTGTGTGCACCTGTCTACATGTGTGTGCATGTGTGTGCATGTGCGTGTACATGTGTGTGTGTATGTGTGTGTGCATGTGTCTGCATGTGTGTGTGCATGTGTGTCCATGTGTGTGCATGTGTGTGCATGTGTGTGTGCATGTGTGTGTGTGCATGTGTGTGCATGTGTGTACATGTGTGTGCATGTGTGTGTGCATGTGTGTGTGCATGTGTGTGTGCATGAGTGTGTGCATGTGTGTGCATGTGTGTGTGCATGTGTGTGTGCATGTGTGTGCATGTATGTGCATGTGTGTGCATGTGAGTGCATGTGTGTGTGCATGTCTACGCTAGTGTGTGCATGTGTGTGCATGTGTGTGCATGTGTCTGCATGTGTGTGTGCATGTGTGTACGCATGTGTGTGCATGTGTGTGCATGTGTGCATGTGTGTGCATGTGTGTGCATGTGTCTGCATGTGTGTGTGCATGTGTGTACGCATGTGTGTGCATGTGTGTGCATGTGTGTGCATGTGTCTGCATGTGTGTGTGCATGTGTGTGTGCATGTGTGTGTGCATGTGTGTGCATGTGTGTGTGCATGTGTGTGTGCATGTGTGTGAGTATGTGTGTGCATGTGTTTGTGTGCATGTGTGTGCATGTGTGTTCATGTGTGTGCATGTGTGTTCATGTGTGTGCATGTGTGTGCATGTGTGTGCATGTGTGTGCATGTGTGTGTGCATGTGTGTGCATGTGTGTGCATGTGTGTGCATGTGTGTGTACATGTGTGTGTGTATGTGTGTGTATGTGTGTGTGCATGTGTCTGCATGTGTGTGTGCATGTGTGTGTGCATGTGTGTGTGCATGTGTGTGTGCATGTGTGTGCAGGTGTGTGCATGTGTGTGTGCATTTGTGTGTGCAAGTGTGTGCATGTGTGTGCATGTGTGTGCATGTGTGTGTGCATGTGTGTGCATGTGTGTGTGCATGTGTGTGTGCATGTGTGTGTGCATGTGTGTGCGCATGTGTGTGCGTGTGTGTGCATGTGTGTGCATGTGTGTATGCATGTGTGTGTGCATATGTGTGCATGTGTGTGTGCATGTGTGTGCATGTGTGTGCATGTGTGTGCATGTGTGTGTACATGTGTGTGTGTATGTGTGTGTATGTGTGTGTGCATGTGTCTGCATGTGTGTGTGCATGTGTGTGTGCATGTGTGTGTGCATGTGTGTGTGCATGTGTGTGCAGGTGTGTGCATGTGTGTGTGCATTTGTGTGTGCAAGTGTGTGCATGTGTGTGCATGTGTGTGCATGTGTGTGTGCATGTGTGTGCATGTGTGTGTGCATGTGTGTGTGCATGTGTGTGTGCATGTGTGTGCGCATGTGTGTGCGTGTGTGTGCATGTGTGTGCATGTGTGTATGCATGTGTGTGCATATGTGTGCATGTGTGTGTGCATGTGTGTGCATGTGTGTGCATGTGTGTGCATGTGTGTGCATGTGTGTGTGCATGTGTTTACGCTAGTGTGTGCATGTGTGTGCATGTGTGTGCATGTGTGCATGTGTCTGCATGTGTGTGTGCATGTGTGTACGCAAGTGTGTGCATGTGTGTGAATGTGTGTGTGCATGTGTGTGTGCATGTGTGTGCATGAGTGTATGCATGTGTGTGTGCATGTGTGTGTGTATGTGTGTGCATGTGATTGTGTGCATGTGTGTGCATGTGTGTTCATGTGTGTGCATGTGCGTGCATGTGTGTGCATGTGTGTGTGCATGTGTGTGTGCATGTGTGTGCATGTGTGTGTGCATGTGTGTGCATGTGTGTGTGTATATGTGTGCATGTGTGTGCATGTGTGTGCATGTGTGTGTACATGTGTGTGTGTATGTGTGTGTGCATGTGTCTGCATGTGTGTGCATGTGTGTGCATGTGTGTTCATGTGTGCATGTGTGTGCATGTGTGTGTGCATGTGCGTGTGCATTAGTGTGTGCGCATGTGTGTGCGCATGTGTGCGCATGTGTGTGCATGTGTGTGCATGTGTGTACATGTGTGTGCATGTGTGTGCATGTGTGTGTGCATGTGTGTGTGCATGTGTGTGTGCATGTGTGTGCATGAGTGTGTGCATGTGTGTGCATGTGTGTGCATGTGTGTGTGCATGTGAGTGTGCATGTGTGTGCATGTATGTGCATGTGTGTGCATGTGAGTGCATGTGTGTGTGCATGTGTACGCTAGTGTGTGCGTGTGTGTGCATGTGTGTGCATGTGTCTGCATGTGTCTGCATGTGTGTGTGCATGTGTGTACGCATGTGTGTGCATGTGTGTGCATGTGTGCATGTGTGTGCATGTGTGTGCATGTGTCTGCATGTGTGTGTGCATGTGTGTGTGCATGTGTGTGTGCATGTGTGCATGTGTGTATGCATGTGTGTGTGCATTTGTGTGCATGTTTGTGTGCATATGTGTGTGCATGTGTGTGTGCATGTGTGTGCATGTGTGCATGTGTGTATGCATGTGTGTGCATGTGTGTGCATGTGTGTGTGTGCATGTGTGTGCATGTGTGTGCCTGTGTGTGCATGTGTGTACCCTAGTGTGTGCATGTGTGTGCATGTGTGTGCATGTGTGCATGTGTGTGCATGTGTCTGCATGTTTGTGTGCATGTGTGTACGCATGTGTGTGCATGTGTGTGCATGTGTCTGCATGTGTGTGTGCATGTGTGTCCATGTGTGTGCATGTGTGTACATGTGTGTGTGCATGTGTGTGTGTGCATGTGTGTGCATGTGTGTACATGTGTGTGCATGTGTGTGCATGTGTGTGTGCATGTGTGTGTGCATGTGTGTGTGCATGTGTGTGTGCATGAGTGTGTGCATGTGTGTGCATGTGTGTGTGCATGTGTGTGTGCATGTGTGTGCATGTATGTGCATGTGTGTGCATGTGAGTGTATGTGTGTGTGCATGTCTACGCTAGTGTGTGCATGTGTGTGCATGTGTGTGCATGTGTGTGCATGTGTCTGCATGTGTGTGTGCATGTGTGTACGCATGTGTGTGCATGTGTGTGCATGTGTGCATGTGTGTGCATGTGTGTGCATGTGTCTGCATGTGTGTGTGCATGTGTGTACGCATGTGTGTGCATGTGTGTGCATGTGTGTGCATGTGTCTGCATGTGTGTGTGCATGTGTGTGTGCATGTGTGTGTGCATGTGTGTGCATGTGTGTGTGCATGTGTGTGTGCATGTGAGTGAGTATGTGTGTGCATGTGTTTGCGTGCATGTGTGTGCATGTGTGTTCATGTGTGTGCATGTGTGTGCATGTGTGTGCATGTGTGTGTGCATGTGTGTGTGCATGTGTGTGCATGTGTGTGTGCACCTGTCTACATGTGTGTGCATGTGTGTGCATGTGTGTGTGCATATGTGTGCATGTGTGTGTGCATGTGTGTGCATGTGTGTGTACATGTGTGTGTGTATGTGTGTGTGCATGTGTCTGCATGTGTGTGTGCATGTGTGTGTGCATGTGTGTGTGCATGTGTGTGTGCATGTGTGTGCAGGTGTGTGCATGTGTGTGTGCATGTGTGTGTGCATGTGTGTGCATGTGTGTGCATGTGTGTGCATGTGTGTGTGCATGTGTGTGCATGTGTGTGTGCATGTGTGTGTGCATGTGTGTGTGCATGTGTGTGTGCATGTGTGTGTGCATGTGTGTGCTTGTGTGTGCATGTGTGTATGCATGTGTGTGCATGTGTGTGCATGTGTGTGTGCATGTGTGTGCATGTGTGTGCATGTGTGTATGCATGTGTGTGCATGTGTGTGCATGTGTGTGCATGTGTGTGTGCATGTGTGTGTGCATGTGTGTGCATGAGTGTGTGCATGTGTGTGTGCATGTGTGTGTGTATGTGTGTGCATGTGTTTGTGTGCATGTGTGTTCATGTGTGTGCATGTGCGTGCATGTGTGTGCATGTGTGTGTGCATGTGTGTGTGCATGTGTGTGCATGTGTGTGTGCACCTGTCTACATGTGTGTGCATGTGTGTGTGCATATGTGTGCATGTGTGTGCATGTGTGTGCATGTGTGTGTACATGTGTGTGTGTATGTGTGTGTGCATGTGTCTGCATGTGTGTGTGCATGTGTGTGCATGTGTGAGCATGAGTGAGCATGTGTGTGCATGTGTGTGTGCATGTGTGTGTGCATGTGTTTGCATGTGTGTGTGCATGTGTGTGTGCATATGTGTGCATGTGTGTGCATGTGTGTGCATGTGTGTGCATGTGTGTGTGCATGTGTGTGCATGTGTGTGTGCATGTGTGTGTGCATGTGTGTGTGCATGTGTGTGCATGTGTGTGCATGTGTGTGTGCATGTGTGTGTGCATATGTGTGTGCATGTGTGTGCAGGTGTGTGCATGTGTGTGTGCATGTGTGTGCATGTGTGTGTATGTGTGTGCATGTGTGTGTGTATGTGTGTGCATGTGTGTGCATGTGTGTGCATGTGTGTGTGCATGTGTGTACGCTAGTGTGTGCATGTGTGTGCATGTGTGTGCATGTGTGCATGTGTGTGCATGTGTCTGCATGTGTGTGTGCATGTGTGTACGCTTGTGTGTGCATGTGTGTGCATGTGTGTGCATGTGTGTGCATGTGTGTGCATGTGTGTGCATGTGTCTGCATGTGTGTGCGCATGTGTGTGTGCATGTGTGTGTGCATGTGTGTGTGCATGTGTGTGCATGTGAGTGTGCATGTGTGTGCATGTATGTGCATGTGTGTGCATGTGAGTGCATGTGTGTGTGCATGTGTACGCTAGTGTGTGCGTGTGTGTGCATGTGTGTGCATGTGTCTGCATGTGTCTGCATGTGTGTGTGCATGTGTGTACGCATGTGTGTGCATGTGTGTGCATGTGTGCATGTGTGTGCATGTGTGTGCATGTGTCTGCATGTGTGTGTGCATGTGTGTGTGCATGTGTGTGTGCATGTGTGCATGTGTGTATGCATGTGTGTGTGCATTTGTGTGCATGTTTGTGTGCATATGTGTGTGCATGTGTGTGTGCATGTGTGTGCATGTGTGCATGTGTGTATGCATGTGTGTGCATGTGTGTGCATGTGTGTGTGTGCATGTGTGTGCATGTGTGTGCCTGTGTGTGCATGTGTGTACCCTAGTGTGTGCATGTGTGTGCATGTGTGTGCATGTGTGCATGTGTGTGCATGTGTCTGCATGTTTGTGTGCATGTGTGTACGCATGTGTGTGCATGTGTGTGCATGTGTCTGCATGTGTGTGTGCATGTGTGTCCATGTGTGTGCATGTGTGTACATGTGTGTGTGCATGTGTGTGTGTGCATGTGTGTGCATGTGTGTACATGTGTGTGCATGTGTGTGCATGTGTGTGTGCATGTGTGTGTGCATGTGTGTGTGCATGTGTGTGTGCATGAGTGTGTGCATGTGTGTGCATGTGTGTGTGCATGTGTGTGTGCATGTGTGTGCATGTATGTGCATGTGTGTGCATGTGAGTGTATGTGTGTGTGCATGTCTACGCTAGTGTGTGCATGTGTGTGCATGTGTGTGCATGTGTGTGCATGTGTCTGCATGTGTGTGTGCATGTGTGTACGCATGTGTGTGCATGTGTGTGCATGTGTGCATGTGTGTGCATGTGTGTGCATGTGTCTGCATGTGTGTGTGCATGTGTGTACGCATGTGTGTGCATGTGTGTGCATGTGTGTGCATGTGTGTGCATGTGTGTGCATGTGTCTGCATGTGTGTGTGCATGTGTGTGTGCATGTGTGTGCATGTGTGTGCATGTGTGTGTGCATGTGTGTGTGCATGTGAGTGAGTATGTGTGTGCATGTGTTTGCGTGCATGTGTGTGCATGTGTGTTCATGTGTGTGCATGTGTGTGCATGTGTGTGCATGTGTGTGTGCATGTGTGTGTGCATGTGTGTGCATGTGTGTGTGCACCTGTCTACATGTGTGTGCATGTGTGTGCATGTGTGTGTGCATATGTGTGCATGTGTGTGTGCATGTGTGTGCATGTGTGTGTACATGTGTGTGTGTATGTGTGTGTGCATGTGTCTGCATGTGTGTGTGCATGTGTGTGTGCATGTGTGTGTGCATGTGTGTGTGCATGTGTGTGCAGGTGTGTGCATGTGTGTGTGCATGTGTGTGTGCATGTGTGTGCATGTGTGTGCATGTGTGTGTGCATGTGTGTGCATGTGTGTGTGCATGTGTGTGTGCATGTGTGTGTGCATGTGTGTGCATGTGTGTGTGCATGTGTGTGTGCATGTGTGTGAGTATGTGTGTGCATGTGTGTTCATGTGTGTGCATGTGTGTTCATGTGTGTGCATGTGTGTGCATGTGTGTGCATGTGTGTGCATGTGTGTGTGCACCTGTCTACATGTGTGTGCATGTGTGTGCATGTGTGTGTGCATATGTGTGCATGTGTGTGTGCATGTGTGTGCATGTGTGTGCATGTGTGTGCATGTGTGTGTACATGTGTGTGTGTATGTGTGTGTATGTGTGTGTGCATGTGTCTGCATGTGTGTGTGCATGTGTGTGTGCATGTGTGTGTGCATGTGTGTGTGCATGTGTGTGCAGGTGTGTGCATGTGTGTGTGCATTTGTGTGTGCATGTGTGTGCATGTGTGTGCATGTGTGTGCATGTGTGTGTGCATGTGTGTGCATGTGTGTGTGCATGTGTGTGTGCATGTGTGTGCGCATGTGTGTGTGTGTGTGTGCATGTGTGTGCATGTGTGTATGCATGTGTGTGCATGTGTGTGCATGTGTGTGTGCATGTGTGTGCATGTGTGTGCATGTGTGTGCATGTGTGTGCATGTGTGTGTGCATGTGTTTACGCTAGTGTGTGCATGTGTGTGCATGTGTGTGCATGTGTGTGCATGTGTGCATGTGTCTGCATGTGTGTGTGCATGTGTGTACGCAAGTGTGTGCATGTGTGTGAATGTGTGTGTGCATGTGTGTGTGCATGTGTGTGCATGAGTGTATGCATGTGTGTGTGCATGTGTGTGTGTATGTGTGTGCATGTGATTGTGTGCATGTGTGTGCATGTGTGTTCATGTGTGTGCATGTGCGTGCATGTGTGTGCATGTGTGTGTGCATGTGTGTGTGCATGTGTGTGCATGTGTGTGTGCATGTGTGTGCATGTGTGTGTGTATATGTGTGCATGTGTGTGCATGTGTGTGCATGTGTGTGTACATGTGTGTGTGTATGTGTGTGTGCATGTGTCTGCATGTGTGTGCATGTGTGTGCATGTGTGTTCACGTGTGCATGTGTGTGCATGTGTGTGTGCATGTGCGTGTGCATTAGTGTGTGCGCATGTGTGTGCGCATGTGTGCGCATGTGTGTGCATGTGTGTGCATGTGTGTACATGTGTGTGCATGTGTGTGCATGTGTGTGTGCATGTGTGTGTGCATGTGTGTGTGCATGTGTGTGCATGAGTGTGTGCATGTGTGTGCATGTGTGTGCATGTGTGTGTGCATGTGAGTGTGCATGTGTGTGCATGTATGTGCATGTGTGTGCATGTGAGTGCATGTGTGTGTGCATGTGTACGCTAGTGTGTGCGTGTGTGTGCATGTGTGTGCATGTGTCTGCATGTGTCTGCATGTGTGTGTGCATGTGTGTACGCATGTGTGTGCATGTGTGTGCATGTGTGCATGTGTGTGCATGTGTGTGCATGTGTCTGCATGTGTGTGTGCATGTGTGTGTGCATGTGTGTGTGCATGTGTGCATGTGTGTATGCATGTGTGTGTGCATTTGTGTGCATGTTTGTGTGCATATGTGTGTGCATGTGTGTGTGCATGTGTGTGCATGTGTGCATGTGTGTATGCATGTGTGTGCATGTGTGTGCATGTGTGTGTGTGCATGTGTGTGCATGTGTGTGCCTGTGTGTGCATGTGTGTACCCTAGTGTGTGCATGTGTGCATGTGTGTGCATGTGTGCATGTGTGTGCATGTGTCTGCATGTTTGTGTGCATGTGTGTACGCATGTGTGTGCATGTGTGTGCATGTGTCTGCATGTGTGTGTGCATGTGTGTCCATGTGTGTGCATGTGTGTACATGTGTGTGTGCATGTGTGTGTGTGCATGTGTGTGCATGTGTGTACATGTGTGTGCATGTGTGTGCATGTGTGTGTGCATGTGTGTGTGCATGTGTGTGTGCATGTGTGTGTGCATGAGTGTGTGCATGTGTGTGCATGTGTGTGTGCATGTGTGTGTGCATGTGTGTGCATGTATGTGCATGTGTGTGCATGTGAGTGTATGTGTGTGTGCATGTCTACGCTAGTGTGTGCATGTGTGTGCATGTGTGTGCATGTGTGTGCATGTGTCTGCATGTGTGTGTGCATGTGTGTACGCATGTGTGTGCATGTGTGTGCATGTGTGCATGTGTGTGCATGTGTGTGCATGTGTCTGCATGTGTGTGTGCATGTGTGTACGCATGTGTGTGCATGTGTGTGCATGTGTGTGCATGTGTGTGCATGTGTCTGCATGTGTGTGTGCATGTGTGTGTGCATGTGTGTGTGCATGTGTGTGCATGTGTGTGTGCATGTGTGTGTGCATGTGAGTGAGTATGTGTGTGCATGTGTTTGCGTGCATGTGTGTGCATGTGTGTTCATGTGTGTGCATGTGTGTGCATGTGTGTGCATGTGTGTGTGCATGTGTGTGTGCATGTGTGTGCATGTGTGTGTGCACCTGTCTACATGTGTGTGCATGTGTGTGCATGTGTGTGTGCATATGTGTGCATGTGTGTGTGCATGTGTGTGCATGTGTGTGTACATGTGTGTGTGTATGTGTGTGTGCATGTGTCTGCATGTGTGTGTGCATGTGTGTGCATGTGTGTGTGCATGTGTGTGTGCATGTGTGTGCAGGTGTGTGCATGTGTGTGTGCATGTGTGTGTGCATGTGTGTGCATGTGTGTGCATGTGTGTGCATGTGTGTGTGCATGTGTGTGCATGTGTGTGTGCATGTGTGTGTGCATGTGTGTGTGCATGTGTGTGTGCATGTGTGTGTGCATGTGTGTGCTTGTGTGTGCATGTGTGTATGCATGTGTGTGCATGTGTGTGCATGTGTGTGCATGTGTGTGCATGTGTGTGCATGTGTGTATGCATGTGTGTGCATGTGTGTGCATGTGTGTGCATGTGTGTGTGCATGTGTGTGTGCATGTGTGTGCATGAGTGTGTGCATGTGTGTGTGCATGTGTGTGTGTATGTGTGTGCATGTGTTTGTGTGCATGTGTGTTCATGTGTGTGCATGTGCGTGCATGTGTGTGCATGTGTGTGTGCATGTGTGTGTGCATGTGTGTGCATGTGTGTGTGCACCTGTCTACATGTGTGTGCATGTGTGTGTGCATATGTGTGCATGTGTGTGCATGTGTGTGCATGTGTGTGTACATGTGTGTGTGTATGTGTGTGTGCATGTGTCTGCATGTGTGTGTGCATGTGTGTGCATGTGTGAGCATGAGTGAGCATGTGTGTGCATGTGTGTGTGCATGTGTGTGTGCATGTGTTTGCATGTGTGTGTGCATGTGTGTGTGCATATGTGTGCATGTGTGTGCATGTGTGTGCATGTGTGTGCATGTGTGTGTGCATGTGTGTGCATGTGTGTGTGCATGTGTGTGTGCATGTGTGTGTGCATGTGTGTGCATGTGTGTGCATGTGTGTGTGCATGTGTGTGTGCATATGTGTGTGCATGTGTGTGCAGGTGTGTGCATGTGTGTGTGCATGTGTGTGCATGTGTGTGTATGTGTGTGCATGTGTGTGTGTATGTGTGTGCATGTGTGTGCATGTGTGTGCATGTGTGTGTGCATGTGTGTACGCTAGTGTGTGCATGTGTGTGCATGTGTGTGCATGTGTGCATGTGTGTGCATGTGTCTGCATGTGTGTGTGCATGTGTGTACGCTTGTGTGTGCATGTGTGTGCATGTGTGTGCATGTGTGTGCATGTGTGTGCATGTGTGTGCATGTGTCTGCATGTGTGTGCGCATGTGTGTGTGCATGTGTGTGTGCATGTGTGTGTGCATGTGTGTGCATGTGTGTGTGCATGTGTGTGTGCATGTGTGTGTGTATGTGTGTGCATGTGTTTGTGTGCATGTGTGTGCATGTGTGTTCATGTGTGTGCATGTGTGTGCATGTGTGTGCATGTGTGTGCATGTGTGTGCATGTGTGTGTGCATGTGTGTGTGCATGTGTGTGCATGTGTGCGTGCACCTGTCTACATGTGTGTGCATGTGTGTGCATGTGTGTGTGCATATGTGTGCATGTGTGTGTGCATGTGTGTGTGCATGTGTGTGTGTATGTGTGTGCATGTGTTTGTGTGCATGTGTGTGCATGTGTGTGTGCATGTGTGTGCATGTGTGTACCCTAGTGTGTGCATGTGTGTGCATGTGTGTGCATGTGTGCATGTGTGTGCATGTGTCTGCATGTTTGTGTGCATGTGTGTACGCATGTGTGTGCATGTGTGTGCATGTGTCTGCATGTGTGTGTGCATGTGTGTCCATGTGTGTGCATGTGTGTACATGTGTGTGTGCATGTGTGTGTGTGCATGTGTGTGCATGTGTGTACATGTGTGTGCATGTGTGTGCATGTGTGTGTGCATGTGTGTGTGCATGTGTGTGTGCATGTGTGTGTGCATGAGTGTGTGCATGTGTGTGCATGTGTGTGTGCATGTGTGTGTGCATGTGTGTGCATGTATGTGCATGTGTGTGCATGTGAGTGTATGTGTGTGTGCATGTCTACGCTAGTGTGTGCATGTGTGTGCATGTGTGTGCATGTGTGTGCATGTGTCTGCATGTGTGTGTGCATGTGTGTACGCATGTGTGTGCATGTGTGTGCATGTGTGCATGTGTGTGCATGTGTGTGCATGTGTCTGCATGTGTGTGTGCATGTGTGTACGCATGTGTGTGCATGTGTGTGCATGTGTGTGCATGTGTGTGCATGTGTCTGCATGTGTGTGTGCATGTGTGTGTGCATGTGTGTGTGCATGTGTGTGCATGTGTGTGTGCATGTGTGTGTGCATGTGAGTGAGTATGTGTGTGCATGTGTTTGCGTGCATGTGTGTGCATGTGTGTTCATGTGTGTGCATGTGTGTGCATGTGTGTGCATGTGTGTGTGCATGTGTGTGTGCATGTGTGTGCATGTGTGTGTGCACCTGTCTACATGTGTGTGCATGTGTGTGCATGTGTGTGTGCATATGTGTGCATGTGTGTGTGCATGTGTGTGCATGTGTGTGTACATGTGTGTGTGTATGTGTGTGTGCATGTGTCTGCATGTGTGTGTGCATGTGTGTGCATGTGTGTGTGCATGTGTGTGTGCATGTGTGTGCAGGTGTGTGCATGTGTGTGTGCATGTGTGTGTGCATGTGTGTGCATGTGTGTGCATGTGTGTGCATGTGTGTGTGCATGTGTGTGCATGTGTGTGTGCATGTGTGTGTGCATGTGTGTGTGCATGTGTGTGTGCATGTGTGTGTGCATGTGTGTGCTTGTGTGTGCATGTGTGTATGCATGTGTGTGCATGTGTGTGCATGTGTGTGTGCATGTGTGTGCATGTGTGTGCATGTGTGTATGCATGTGTGTGCATGTGTGTGCATGTGTGTGCATGTGTGTGTGCATGTGTGTGTGCATGTGTGTGCATGAGTGTGTGCATGTGTGTGTGCATGTGTGTGTGTATGTGTGTGCATGTGTTTGTGTGCATGTGTGTTCATGTGTGTGCATGTGCGTGCATGTGTGTGCATGTGTGTGTGCATGTGTGTGTGCATGTGTGTGCATGTGTGTGTGCACCTGTCTACATGTGTGTGCATGTGTGTGTGCATATGTGTGCATGTGTGTGCATGTGTGTGCATGTGTGTGTACATGTGTGTGTGTATGTGTGTGTGCATGTGTCTGCATGTGTGTGTGCATGTGTGTGCATGTGTGAGCATGAGTGAGCATGTGTGTGCATGTGTGTGTGCATGTGTGTGTGCATGTGTTTGCATGTGTGTGTGCATGTGTGTGTGCATATGTGTGCATGTGTGTGCATGTGTGTGCATGTGTGTGCATGTGTGTGTGCATGTGTGTGCATGTGTGTGTGCATGTGTGTGTGCATGTGTGTGTGCATGTGTGTGCATGTGTGTGCATGTGTGTGTGCATGTGTGTGTGCATATGTGTGTGCATGTGTGTGCAGGTGTGTGCATGTGTGTGTGCATGTGTGTGCATGTGTGTGTATGTGTGTGCATGTGTGTGTGTATGTGTGTGCATGTGTGTGCATGTGTGTGCATGTGTGTGTGCATGTGTGTACGCTAGTGTGTGCATGTGTGTGCATGTGTGTGCATGTGTGCATGTGTGTGCATGTGTCTGCATGTGTGTGTGCATGTGTGTACGCTTGTGTGTGCATGTGTGTGCATGTGTGTGCATGTGTGTGAATGTGTGTGCATGTGTGTGCATGTGTCTGCATGTGTGTTCGCATGTGTGTGTGCATGTGTGTGTGCATGTGTGTGTGCATGTGTGTGCATGTGTGTGCATGTGTGTGTGCATGTGTGTGTGTATGTGTGTGCATGTGTTTGTGTGCATGTGTGTGCATGTGTGTTCATGTGTGTGCATGTGTGTGCATGTGTGTGCATGTGTGTGCATGTGTGTGCATGTGTGTGTGCATGTGTGTGTGCATGTGTGTGCATGTGTGCGTGCACCTGTCTACATGTGTGTGCATGTGTGTGCATGTGTGTGTGCATATGTGTGCATGTGTGTGTGCATGTGTGTGTGCATGTGTGTGTGTATGTGTGTGCATGTGTTTGTGTGCATGTGTGTGCATGTGTGTGTGCATGTGTGTGCATGTGTGTGCGCATGTGTGCGCATGTGTGTGCATGTGTGTGCATGTGTGTGTGTGCATGTGTGTGTGCATGTGTGTGCATGTGTGTGCATGTGTGTGCATGTGTGTGTGCATGTGTGTGCATGTGTGTGCATGTGTGTGTGCATGTGTGTGCATGTGTGTGGGCATGTGTGTGTGCATGTGTGAGCATGTGTGTGTGCATGTGTGTGCATGTGTGAGCATGAGGGAGCATGTGTGTGCATGTGTGTGTGCTTGTGTGTGTGCATGTGTTTGCATGTGTGCATGTGTGTGTGCATGTGTGTGCATGTGTGTGTGCATGTGTGTGTGCATGTGTGTGTGCATGTGTGTGTGCATGTGTGTGCATGCGTGTGCATGTGTGTATGCATGTGTGCGCATGTGTGTGCATGTGTGTGTGCATGTGTGTGCATGTGTGTGCATGTGTGTGTGCATGTGTGTACGCTAGTGTGTGCATGTGGGTGCATGTGTGTGCATGTGTGCATGTGTGTGCATGTTTCTGCATGTGTGTGTGCATGTGTGTGTGCATGTGTGTGCATGTGTGTGCATGTGTGTGCATGTGTGTGCATGTGTGTGCATGTGTCTGCATGTGTGTGTGCATGTGTGTGTGCATGTGTGTGTGCATGTGTGTGCATGTGTGTGTGCATGTGTGTGTGCATGTTTGTGTATGTGTGTGCATGTGTTTGTGTGCATGTGTGTTCATGTGTGTGCATGTGTGTGCATGTGTGTGCATGTGTGTGCATGTGTGTGTGCATGTGTGTGTTCATGTGTGTGCATGTGTGTGTGCACCTGTCTACATGTGTGTGCATGTGTGTGCATGTGTGTGCATGTGTGTGTGCATATGTGTGCATGTGTGTGTGCATGTGTGTGCATGTGTGTGCATGTGTGTGTACATGTGTGTGTATGTGTGTGTATGTGTGTGTGCATGTGTGTGCATGTGTGTGCATGTGTGTGCATGTGTGTGCATGTGTGTGTGCATTTGTGTGCATGTTTGTGTGCATGTGTGTGTGCATGTGTGTGTGCATGTGCGTGTGCATGTGTGCATGTGTGTATGCATGTGTGTGTGCATTTGTGTGCATGTTTGTGTGCATGTGTGTGTGCATGTGTGTGTGCATGTGTGTATGCATGTGTGTGCATGTGTGTGCATGTGTGTGTGCATGTGTGTGCATGTGTGTGCCTGTGTGTGCATGTGTGTACCCTAGTGTGTGCATGTGTGTGCATGTGTGTGCATGTGTGCATGTGTGTGCATGTGTCTGCATGTGTGTGTGCATGTGTGTACGCATGTGTGTGCATGTGTGTGCATGTGTGTGCATGTGTGTGCATGTGTGCGCATGTGTCTGCATGTGTGTGTGCATGTGTGTGTGCATGTGTGTGTGCAGGTGTGTGCATGTGTGTGTGCATGTGTGTGTGCATGTGCATGTGTTTGTGTGCCTGTGTGTGCATGTGTGTTCATATGTGTGCATGTGTGTGCATGTGTGTGTGCATGTGTGTGTGCATGTGTGTGCATGTGTGTGTGCACCTGTCTACATGTGTGTGCATGTGTGTGCATGTGCGTGTACATGTGTGTGTGTATGTGTGTGTGCATGTGTCTGCATGTGTGTGTGCATGTGTGTCCATGTGTGTGCATGTGTGTGCATGTGTGTGTGCATGTGTGTGTGTGCATGTGTGTGCATGTGTGTACATGTGTGTGCATGTGTGTGTGCATGTGTGTGTGCATGTGTGTGTGCATGAGTGTGTGCATGTGTGTGCATGTGTGTGTGCATGTGTGTGTGCATGTGTGTGCATGTATGTGCATGTGTGTGCATGTGAGTGCATGTGTGTGTGCATGTCTACGCTAGTGTGTGCATGTGTGTGCATGTGTGTGCATGTGTCTGCATGTGTGTGTGCATGTGTGTACGCATGTGTGTGCATGTGTGTGCATGTGTGCATGTGTGTGCATGTGTGTGCATGTGTCTGCATGTGTGTGTGCATGTGTGTACGCATGTGTGTGCATGTGTGTGCATGTGTGTGCATGTGTCTGCATGTGTGTGTGCATGTGTGTGTGCATGTGTGTGTGCATGTGTGTGCATGTGTGTGTGCATGTGTGTGTGCATGTGTGTGAGTATGTGTGTGCATGTGTTTGTGTGCATGTGTGTGCATGTGTGTTCATGTGTGTGCATGTGTGTTCATGTGTGTGCATGTGTGTGCATGTGTGTGCATGTGTGTGTGCATGTGTGTGCATGTGTGTGTGCACCTGTCTACATGTGTGTGCATGTGTGTGCATGTGTGTGTGCATATGTGTGCATGTGTGTGTGCATGTGTGTGCATGTGTGTGCATGTGTGTGCATGTGTGTGTACATGTGTGTGTGTATGTGTGTGTATGTGTGTGTGCATGTGTCTGCATGTGTGTGTGCATGTGTGTGTGCATGTGTGTGTGCATGTGTGTGTGCATGTGTGTGCAGGTGTGTGCATGTGTGTGTGCATTTGTGTGTGCATGTGTGTGCATGTGTGTGCATGTGTGTGCATGTGTGTGTGCATGTGTGTGCATGTGTGTGTGCATGTGTGTGTGCATGTGTGTGTGCATGTGTGTGCGCATGTGTGTGCGTGTGTGTGCATGTGTGTGCATGTGTGTATGCATGTGTGTGCATGTGTGTGCATGTGTGTGTGCATGTGTGTGCATGTGTGTGCATGTGTGTGCATGTGTGTGCATGTGTGTGTGCATGTGTTTACGCTAGTGTGTGCATGTGTGTGCATGTGTGTGCATGTGTGCATGTGTCTGCATGTGTGTGTGCATGTGTGTACGCAAGTGTGTGCACGTGTGTGAATGTGTGTGTGCATGTGTGTGTGCATGTGTGTGCATGAGTGTATGCATGTGTGTGTGCATGTGTGTGTGTATGTGTGTGCATGTGATTGTGTGCATGTGTGTGCATGTGTGTTCATGTGTGTGCATGTGCGTGCATGTGTGTGCATGTGTGTGTGCATGTGTGTGTGCATGTGTGTGCATGTGTGTGTGCATGTGTGTGCATGTGTGTGTGTATATGTGTGCATGTGTGTGCATGTGTGTGCATGTGTGTGTACATGTGTGTGTGTATGTGTGTGTGCATGTGTCTGCATGTGTGTGCATGTGTGTGCATGTGTGTTCATGTGTGCATGTGTGTGCATGTGTGTGTGCATGTGCGTGTGCATTAGTGTGTGCGCATGTGTGTGCGCATGTGTGCGCATGTGTGTGCATGTGTGTGCATGTGTGTACATGTGTGTGCATGTGTGTGCATGTGTGTGTGCATGTGTGTGTGCATG